>PVKE010021596.1:0-26349 GCA_004027555.1 Craseonycteris thonglongyai
AAGTTACAAAGACACAGAGACCTATGGACACACCCAATAACTTGGTGATTGCCTGAGGGAAGGGGAGGAGGGGGGAGGGAGAGAGGGAGGGGAGGTGGGAGAGGGCACCAGCATTATGGACACACTCAATGGTTTGGTGTTTACCTGGAAAGGAGGGAGGCGGGGGGGAGGGGGAGGGAGCATTATGTGGGGAGGGGGGAGTGGGCACCAGATATATCGGGTTGGAGGGGGACCTGATTCTGGGAGCTGGGCACATAATGCGATGCATGGGTGATGTGATGTGGAGTTGTCCATTGGGAAACTGTCTGATTGTTACCAACCAATGTCACCCCATTAAATTTAACAATAAAAAAATAAATAACCAAAAAAAAATGAAAAAAAAAAGACCTATAAGGTTCTGTGTTTGCAAGCTCATTTCATACCAGTCTGTTCCCTCATTATACTTTAACCATACTCTCCTTCCTTGTATCTTCCAATGCCCATTTCTCACACACTTGCTGTTCCCTTCCCCTCATCTTTGTCTAGTCCATGTCTATTCTCTTCCAGTAGAAAACCTTTCTCTGATCTACCAGATTAAGTTCAGTCCCCCTGTTACATGTTCTAAATACCCTAAACTTTTTTCTTTATAGTCCTTTTCCACAGTATGTAACTATAGTGTTATTTCTATGACTGTACCAGTGTACTGCTTACCACTGCATTATTATTAATAGTATATGCCTAGTTCATACTAAATGATCAAAAAACTTCATTAAATGAATAAGATATTGCAGTAAAACTTAAAGTTAAACAAGGCAAAAGAATAACTGCAAGTAAGACAGAAACTGTTCTCCTCATCAGTGTAACTTCTGGGTTTAAATTTATCTTGGACCTACCTACCAAATATCAAAAGAGGAGATGGCAAAGTAACAATGAAGAATACAGGGATGCCAGCTTCCCCAATGCCTAGAAAAGTCTAAATTCCTTAATATGGCATTTAAGACCCTTTATAACAGATTTGTTTTTACTTCAGCCTCAACTGAAATATGAGTATGTCTTCTATCTTCTCACAATACACACATCAACTACATGCTAATACTCAAATTAACAAAACGCTTTCTTGATTCTATGCCTTTATTAACATTATCACGTTAGCCAATTCTCAACATGCCGCCGCCCCGCCCACACCTATTTCTAAACATTTCTCCAATTCTGAATAAATTCTACTCAACTTTCAAGACTTGCATCAAATACCAATCCCCTTTACTGTTACTAATTCTGTTGGCTGGAACTATCTACGGTATACTTTTCTTCATTCCCCTAGCATTTTACTTTTACCTTGACCAAAGTGGTATGTATTTTTTTCTGCCTTAATCTATAGCTATTTATTTGTATATATGCCTCTTCCACTAGATGGTATGGTCCCTAAAACTGTCTCTTAACTTATCTGTATTTCCCCACAGCTCTAGTCTAGTGCTTCATTCAGTGTAGGACTTAATAGACATTTAATGAATTAAAACGGTAATAGTAATAATAAAGTAACCAGTAAAACTTTGTTTAATGGTTAAAAGACAAACATATAGCAGGTTCTTTATTAAATCAAGTTATAGTCTATCTGTGAGATAAAATGAGATTAGGTAAGTTATAACTTTCTCCAGCTGAACAGCATTTAACAGAGGAAAAGAAAAAATTAGACACAAAAATCATACTTGGAAGGCCAGGATGGCTCAGTGGGTTGAGCACTCGCTTTACAGGCCCCCACCTATGCAGATCTATATACTGAGCTGGCGTGTGCTTCCCATGCGGGAGACCCCAGCCTGGTTCCCGCCCTGCACAGAACCCACCCACCTATGTGGAATGAAACCATGTCAAAAACTGATGACATACAACTATGGAGACTGCTCTGGGCTGTCCCCTTTCTCTCTGTCTCTTTCTATCTCTGTCTCTATCCAAAACAATAAATCTAAAAAAAAAAAATCAAACTCATGTCTATATACTAGCAATAAACAATTTAACAATGACACCATTCACAATAACAACAAAAAATATCAAAGACCTAGGGCGGGGGTGGCGAACCTATGGCACGAGTGCCCAAAGTGGCAAACGGAGCAATTATTTCGGCACGCGAAGCTGTGAATACCATTTAAAAAATTGTTTATGCTCTTATAGACATAAAAATAATCGATACCTCTATCTCACTCGATGGGTTGGCACACGAGTCGAGCAAGTACACTCTTATTTCATAAACTTTGGCACTCAATCGCCTAAATGTTCACCATCCCTGACCTAGGGAAAGGCTAATAGAAGGTGTGAAAGACCTCTCCATAAGAAAACAACAAAATACTAGTGAGAAAAATTAAAAGATTAAGATAAATGAAAGGACACAGCTAGCATGTTTAATGGAAAGAAAATGTCTATTATAAAGACTTTCCTCAAATTGATTTATAGAGACAATGCAACCCCAATCAAAATCCCAGCAGTTTCTTTGTGTCTGTGAAGTCACAAACTAACTCTAAAAGGTATATGGAAATGGCAAGGATTAAGAATAACCAGGACAATCTTGAATAAAAGCAACAGAGTTGGAGGACTTTCAGCTCAATTAAAATATCAAATAATAAAACTGAAAAATAAAAATAAAGCAATGCTTACCTTTAGAAAGTGCAAGTGAATGATAGTAACCGCAAGCAACCTGTACTATTTGAATATCTGACAAACTTTTAATATTTCTAGAAAATAAGAAGAGAGATCAGGATCAGTTAATTCATTTAATAAGTGGATCCTGATTCTATTTATATAGGCTATTTATTGACCATCTAGTATATGCAAGTAGTATTCTATTGACCTAGCATTTTGTTATTTTTTTTATACAAGCCCAATATATCAAAAAATTTTGAAGTCAGTAAAAATCTAGACATGAAATAACTTAAGAGGTAAAAGGAAACACTTTGATAAAACAACAATTAAGCAAATTGCTCACATTTCAAATACTCCTCAGAGTGCTTTTACAATTTAAATGTTTTATTATCAAAAATTTTTTAAATCTTTAGCCTTATGTATAAAACTTGGCAATACATTTGTAAAACAAATGTATATGATCTAATTTATCTAAAATTGGTGTTTGGCTTCATTTAATATATGTATCTCCTCTATCAGGTTCCGTAAAAACAAATAGGGATTCCTATCACGTGGTTGCTACCAATTCACAAATTATGAAGCCCATTCCTTTTGGGCTATCCTGCTTTACATCTAAATCAGTGATATTCAATTTAATTCCTTACTAGGATAATTTAATCAATTCATATTTATTATGATCACTGATGTGTTCAGTCACCTTGTATCTTTCCCTTATATTTTTATATTTCTCTTACCCTCATTTCTGGTTTTTCCTTAACCGCAATGTAATTCTAAAGGCTAATATTTAAACATTATAAAAATCAAGTAATTTTGTACATCAACCATGCCAGGTTGTTCTTAAATAGCTCCCTTCACCAGGTCATTCTACTGATTTTCCTGAATGTTTTCAAGAAAAAAAATACCGGTAAGAGTTTTCAAGAAAAAAATAAGTGTGACAGACATATGTTTCTTATTTCCCTTTACCTGATACTGCTCCCTGACCTGATTCTGACAAATTAAGAGTTCGGAGGAAGTTCTGTCTGACCTGAGTGTCAATACTCATAATTTTGGGGAGGAAGCTTCAGCAAACCAAATTTTGAGCAGGAAAAAGGAGAATTACTCTAATTCCACATTACTGTATTAAAAAAGATTTTTATTTAGATTTATAATCCTAACTACAACACATAAGAGTTGTAGTGCTGTTTAGCAGAATCTAACAAGTTAGCAGGATGTACTTTCAGATGAAAAATATAGCAAAATTCAGGGATTCTGGAAAAGCTCAATAGGTTGAGTGCTTGCCTTGCAATCGCAAGGTCTAAATATTGAATCCCAGGCCCTGGGCCAGCCCATGCAAACCCACACACTAAAATGCGATGCACAATTGGTAACCTCACCAGGATGGGGGCGAAAGTTCTCACCTCCCATGAGGGAGGGCCCCCAGTTCGGTTCCCATACATGCTGACCCACATACACCTGTATGGAATGAAACTATGTAAAAAAAACAAACAAAACAAAATACTAATCACATACAACTATGAAGACTACTCTGGGCCCTCTCCCCTTCTGTCTCTCACATTCTCTCAAACAATAAAAATAAACCTTTTTTTAAAATGTAGCAAAATTCTATTTTCCTGAAATTAGCAAAAGGAAATAATGGCAATGCAAAAACAGGAATTAATAAAGTCTAATTTGCAAGCCCAAATAAAACATTTCTAAAAACTTTCTCATAGCACCCTGTTTTTTCCTTTACAACATTTATAATTAGTGATAGACTTATTCATCTATTCCTAGTATACTATTAAACAAGCTCTGTGAAGGTAGACCTATGTGTCTTACTCGTACAACCATGAAATCCCTAGCATCTACCATAGTACCTGGCAAAAAGTACGTACCATATTTTCCGGCGTATAAGACGACCGGGCGTATAAGACGACCCCCTAATTTTACAGTTAAAACATAGGTTTAGGCCTATATTCGCTGTATAAGACTACAGCCTCGGAAGTGGGGGGTAGTCTTATACAGCGAATATAGGCCTAAACCTATGTTTTAACTGTAAAATTAGGGGGTCGTCTTATACGCCCGGTCGTCGTATACGCCGGAAAATATGGGTAATGAATACACTGGAAAGGATAAGTGAATATCTAAAGTCTTTGAGGTTTTAGTATAATATTAAAACTATATTGTAATATGTTTAAAATTGAGTGAAATTTAAAAAATAAATTGTTTTTTACCAAGTTGACAATTCAAGCATATTTAATTAATTTCTATAGTCCAGAAACAGCTGTTCTCACAGGGATCATTGTCATAATTTTTCATTGCAATATCCAATATATATAGGACTTTAAAAAAATACAACATTTTCGCCAACAAGTTTTTCTAAAGTTTGCATGAAAACTATGTATTCCACTTACATTCAACTAAAAGACAGTAAAATTAGGCTTAACTTTTTTTTATAAAGGCATAATATTATATATCCTACATAATAAGAAATAGCTAGCCAAAAATGTATGTCTACACAGACCGCTGATATTAATAATCTCAGTCTTTCTCCAAGTAGTAATTTCAAAACAAAATAGAATTAGAACTAGAAAAACACTATCAAACTAGTAAGAGTTTCAAATATAATCTATTACTAATTTACATTCCTCTCTAATGGTAAAGTGCCACTTAATTTATATATTCTTATTTATTAGTGTAAAAATGGATTTTGTTCTCAATAAACTCCAACCTAATGTTAATTTTCACATTTCTGATTAATCTTATGAAAATTACAAACACTCATTTTTAAAAATCTATTTACATATATCTGGGTTTCCTCCTGTCTTCTACACATGTTTTATTCAAAATGTATATGAAATTTACAAAGCTGACTGACATATCTAAGAATCCAGAAAAGGCCCTGCATCTAAAACATGATTTGGTACTAAAATTTAAAAAGAAAAAAAAAATCACTGGTAGTCTTCCATAAAAATATATTTCTATTGTAACACTACATTGGCCTTTAAGATATAAAATATCAGCAAAAAGTATGTATATGTCACAACAAATCTGATCAATCCTTGAAAAACTGATATAGCTTGAACAGGAGAAATGCCTTAACACACAGCTTAAAGTTATTATAAATGTTTAGCAAATACAAAAACAGAGAAGTTTAAAGCAAAGGACACAAGTAAGATGTCTTTTAGGTACCCTCCAGTTTAATAAAACAGTCAAGTCACTAATACATAATTTATTGCTAAGTAACTTTCAAATAAATTGTCATATAGTTCTCCTTATAGTTAGTTAGTTGCCTTTCCTTCCTATTTCCTAATCATCTACAGATTACTGACCGAAAGTTATTATACCAGAAGTAAACAGCAACAAAAATATAAGTATGAAAATTAAGAGACCAATGGAGTTAAAAACAAGGGAAATAAGGAAACTGCCACAACTCATGGTTTCGAGAATGTTAACTTAGAAAATCTAACACATAAGTCCCTTTCCAATTGTAAAATCACTAAACTTTTAAATTCTTAAAGACCCCATTCTACAACAATTACTTGTGAGAAAATAAAAGCAGTAGAGGACATAGCAAATGTGAGATTATAACGTTTCTATGAATGCTTTGCATGCAGTATCTAAACCGAACTTCTCCAACCTATCGCCCACAGGCTGCATGTGGCCTGAGACAGCTTTGAATGCAGCCCAAAACAAATTGGCAAACTTTCTTAAAATATTATGAGATTTTTTTTACGGTTTTTTTGTGTATCAGTTATCATTAGTGTTAAGTCTATTTTATGTGTGACCCAAGACAATTCTTCTTCCAATATGGCACAGGGAAGTCCAAAGGTTGGACATCACTGATAAACAATAACCGTTTGGTTGCAGATTAACATTTTCTAAAAGAAATCAAAATTGAAACAGCACCATCATTAAGAGACACTAAAGGTATAATGGGAATAGTGTTTATTATTGCAAAAGAAACAAAGGGGAAGAAATATGTCTTATAGAATATGTTTACGAATCAATAAAGAAAATATATGAACGTGAATGTAATGTATCCAAGTCTTAACAGATAGTCCATTACTAGAACAAGTATTAAATACACTAGAGATTAAAAACCTTTAATATGTTAAAACAAAGAAAATACTTTAAATGTATACTTTAAGTTTTTCACTAATAAACATACATATGAGAGGTTATAGGGTTATTGAGGAAAACTAACCTTTCCTAGTTAAAAAAAAAAACAAAACAGAAAAAAAACCTCATTTTTAACAGTAAGAGTTCCTGTTCTGAAATGTATGTTCCTGTGCTCCATTTTCTTATCTTAGTAGTTACACCCTATTTCTTAAACAAAAACAAACATTATCAATTATAAATTAAAAACAAAGTATCTAAATTTATTTAAAGAAAAACAAAAACTGCCTGGAATAAATCTGACTAGTTTAATTCCTTTGCTCTCTGAAGAGTTTTCTTTTGTCTCTATAACTATTAGTAGGAAGAAAAAAGAGTTTAAGAAAGCAAAAATTTGTATAATTATAAAAACTAAGTATCAGTTAGTATATTACTTATATACCTAAAAGAAATTAGACACTTTACTTTAAACTTTATATTTTTACCTAGATAGGTTCATGCTCTTACAATTTTTAATATTACAACAATGGTTATGCCCTATGTACATCTATAGGACTGTAATACTGATAAAGCATTATTTTTAAATTTTTAAATAATTCTATGATGAATGTAATGGTTAACATAAATTGTAGTCCCTGCTATGTAAAAATGTAATAAGTGACTGGCCTTTTTACACTAAGCATGTAGAACTTCTATATTCAATAAAAATAAAGAGTAAAAGAACAAATAGAGAAACATGCACCCAACCAATATTTAATAAATATATATATAATTGGGGTACTCAAGATAGAATTAGTTTAAATTAGTCCAACCCACTTAAAACTTTTAATAAGAAAAAACTTATAATGAACTACATATTTCCCATCTCTTTTCTTTACAAACAAATAATCTAGGGGAAATAGGAAGTATTAAATAATATAATAGCGCTCAACCCAAAAAGGCAAGAACCTAACTAGTAAAATCCTTAAAGAACTCAAAGGGAGAAATAATTGTCAACTCTTTAGTAAGCAGAAAAATTTAAGTAACAAATTTATGATAAAAGATTATTAAAGACCTCTTTTTGGTCACCTTTGTTACCTGGGTACTCTGATACATTCCTCTGATCCTAGCAGGCCAAGTTGTCCATCAGTATCGAGACCCCAAGCATATACCTGGCCCTTGTCATTTAGTGCTAATGTATGAGCTTCGCCACATGAAACAGCTACGATATTTTGGGCATCCAGGGCAACAACCTGCTCTATAGAAATCAAAGAGAGACATTAAACTCTAGTTTTGAACTCCTATTGAGAATAAGGTCTTCATCTTGTATAAAAATAAAAAAAATAATTTAAGGAAATATTGAAATATAATCTAAGTATAACTTCTATTACTCTAAAAAAATCTAACAAGTATGTTCTACACAAATTTTCATTGTATAAATACAGCTACAAACCACAAAATATAACCAACTCAGAATATTAAGTGACCTAAACACTTTGGAGATGTTAAGGTTTAATAAAGATTCTCTCAAAAGTGCTCTTCATTTAAAGCCATTACCAATGAAAGAGAGGAGTCCAGCTGCAAAGGAAATCATTTCAATAACCTGGGCTATTTATTTTTTAATAAAATCACAATTAACACATACATTACACCATGTAGATATTACTATGAAATGATTCTGAACTTAATGAAATAACCTGAAATGGCAATTTCTGATAGTAAACAAATTCTTTAGGGAGCTCATAAATAAAGCATCTATACTAGACATGCCAAAGAGAACTGACAGGCAATATGACTGTAACAAACCGGTTTCAGTTTATTGACTACTATTTTAACATTAAAGATAAAAAATTCCATATGTACTTAAAATATGTTCAAGTTTCAAACCAGAAATTAATTAAAATATTGGTCCTTCATAAGATAGTTAGAAACCAATGACAAATCAGTAAACTGTTTCCTTAGTTACCTTAAGATGTATGTCTGTCAGTATTTTACTAATACCACTAAAGTTTTAAGATGACATTTAAAATTAACTTTCTTTTAGCTTAATAAGAAAGCTACAATTTTTATCTTCAATAAACTGAAAGCCTCACATTGAAGAATTGTTAAAACTAAATCAGGGTTTCTTCAGAAGCACATTTTAGTTCAATGTACAAATGTAGCTTTTCAATAATGAAACAGGTTGCATCAAAAAATTCAAATTTTAACTGGTTCACTATCTTGCGTTTTGGGGTGGAAAGTTACCCTTAATAGCCTGTAGAAACCTGTACAACTCTAATAATATACTTTAAGTACTTACCTTAAAGTACAATGAGGTAATAACTCATGAAGCTATTGAACAATACATGTAAGTTCATTATATTAATCTCTCGCTTTTGGTATGTGTTTTTATAAAATTATATTGCGAAACATACAAAAACAAAAAAGAAAAACAAGATATAACACACTGTCCCCAAAAATATTAAGAAAAAGAATTCAAAAATATGTTTATGTCAAAACATTTCCATAAATCTTTATTATTAAGAAGTGGGGAAAGCCGGGATGGCTCAGCGGGTTAAGCGCTCGCTTTGAAGCCCCGAGGACCGAGGATCGAATCCCGGCTCCGGCCAAGGCGGACCCACATGCTGAACTGGGGTGTGCTTCCCGAATGCGGTGAGGTCCCCAGTTCAGTTCAAAAAAAAAAATTAAAAAATTAAAAAAAAAAAAAAAAGAGAGAGAGAGAAATAAATAGGGGAAGCCGGGATGGCTCAGTGAGTTAAGAACTCACTTTGCAGCCCCAGGGACCGAGGATCAAATCCCGGCCCCAGCCCGTGCAGACCCATATGCTGAACTGGGGAGCACCCTCAGTTCAGTTCTCACCTGGGTGAGACCGTGGCCCAATTCCTGCCCTGTGCAGCCCCGCACCCACCTGTGGAATGAAACTATGTGGAAAAACCAATGATGTACAACTATAGAGACTGTTTGGGGCCCTCCCCCTTCTCTCTGTCTCTGTCTCTGTATCTCTCTCTCTCTGTCAAAAACAATGAAAATAAATTTAAAAAAGAAAAAAGAAATAAAACATAAAAGATCTGTTCTCTCACACAGAGGCCCCCTAAGTCAATGTCTCTCCAAAACAAGCCTCAAAAAAAATTAGTAAAGAGCAGGAAATGACAGGATGACAAGAGGGATGAATAAGACTGGTTTGTTAAATAACAAATTAAGAGCACTTAAATTAAACAGCAATGGCTGTTAATCAAAGGCACCAAAAATCCAAGAAACAAAAAAGAAACAATCATTCATACCAAACACTATTTACTGTATAATTCTTATTCTCCAAGCTCTAGAGACACAAAGGTAAATAAAGCACAGTTCTAACTCTCAAAGGGTTTACAGTCTATAGAAAAACAAGTGAAATAGGATTGTGATTAAATGCTAAAACAAAGACATATAAAAGGGATATGGGAAAAGGAGATAACTTACTAAAGCCTTGAAAGACACCAGGAAGAATTTTGGAAGGCACTGACACTTAAAGCTAAGTCCTGAGCTGAGGAAAGAGGAAGAGATTCCATGTACCAATTTGAGAAAACTCAATTTGTTATAGCAAAACAAACTAAAAGTAAATTGAAAAGACTGATAAGAAAAATTGGGGCAAAAGTGTTATGTATACCTCAAACAAAGAAATAACCTCTCTAAAAAGCAGCAATTCAGTGAAAAATGGGCAAAAGATGTAAAATGAAAAGTTCAAAATAAAAATATATTAAAAAAAAATTCAAAAGGGGAAGCCGGGATGGCTCAGTGGGTTAAGCGCTCACTTTGCAGCGCCGGGGACCGAGGATCGAATCCCGGCCCCGGCCCGTGCGGAACCATATGCTGAACTGGGAGATCCCCTAGTTCAGTTCTCTCTGTGTCTCTGTATCTCTCTCTCTCTGTCAAAATAAATAAATAAATAAATAAATAAATAAATAAATAAAGTTCACAGAAGAAGGGAAATGGCCTTTAATCATATAAAAAGACACTCTAAGCGAAATAAATAAGACTGAAAGAATCAAGAAACATATGACCTCACTTACAGGTGGAATATAAAACTGAAAGTAACAAAGAAACAAAAACTCATGGACACAGTGGATAGTTTAGTGGTTACCTGAGGGTAAGGGGGGAGGGGGATGGGAGAGATGGAGGGGGAGTAAGGAAGGGGAATCATATATATGGTGATGGAAAAAGAGCTGATTCTGAGTGGTGAGCACATAATGCAATGTATAGATAAATAATGTACACCTGGAAACAATGTAATTATTATCAACCAATGTTACCCCAATAAATTTAACAATTAAAAATAAATAAAAAGATGCTCAACTTCACTGGTGAGAGAAATGCAAATTCAAATACTGAAAGTCAATATGTTCATTTAGAAAATTCAAAAACTACATACTTGTGTATTTTACTACACGAGTTAACCTTCAATTATAAAAGTTTACGTTTAACAAGAGAATGACAAGACAAGCCACAGACTGAGAGGAAAATATCTGGAGAAGACATATCTAATAAAAGATATTATCCAAAAGATACAAAAAAAATTTTTAACTCACCTAGAAAATAAACCATCCAATTAAAAAACAGGCAAAAGAACTGAACAGACACCTCACCAAGGAAGATATACAGAAGGCAAGTTAGGCAACTAAAAGAATGGTCTATGACCAGGGGTCTCCAAACTACGGCCCGCGGGCCGCATCCGGCCCATGAGGCCCTCTCATCCGGCCCATGGAGACCTTTTTATCTAAATAAAATAATATTAAATAAGTAATTAAAAACAACATCTATGTTTTCTTTTTTATTTGGACCTTGAGTATGTAGTCGGCCCCCAAACTGCTCTTTGATAGTTAATGCGACCCGCAGGCTGAAAAGTTTGGAGACCCCTGGTAGGTCATCAGGGAATTGCAAATTAAAATGAGATACCATACCCCCTCGTAGTCTTATACAGCAAATATAGGCCTAAACCTATGTTTTAACTGTAAAACTAGGGGGTCGTCTTATACGCCCGGTCGTCTTATACGCCGGAAAATACGGTACCTATTGAAATAGCCAAAATCCAAAACACTGACAACACCAAGTGCTGATGAGGATACAGAGCTACATGCAGACCTCTTAATCATTGCCAGTAGGCATACAAAATGGTACCGCCACTTTGGAAGACAAGTTTGAAAGTTTCTTATAAAACTAAACAAACCCTTACTATAATCCAGCAATTATACTCAGTATTTACCCAAAGGAGCTGAAAACATATCCACACAAAAACCTTCACACAGTTATTTATAGTATCTTTAGTTACGATTGTCAAAACTTGGAAGCAACCAAAATGTCCTTTAGTAGGGAGTAGATAAACTGTGTGTGGCAGGTATATTCAAATGATGGAATATTATTCAGCACTAAAAAGAGAGGATTTATCAAGCCATGAAAAGACATGGAGGAAAAAAATGTGTATTTCTAAGTAAAAGATGTCAATCTGAAAAAGATACACACTGCATGGTTCCAAGTATGTGACATTATGGAAAAGACAAACTTTGGAGACAGTAAAAAAGATCTAATATATTGGAGGAAAGTGCATTTACATACTCACAGTGGGAGTAGAAAATAGAACCACCTTTATGGAAAGTAATGTGGCAATATCTAACAAAACATGTATTTATTTACCCTTTGGACCTAGCAATTCCATTTTCAGGAAATTATCCTACAGATACACCTACATGCTGAAGGTTAGCAGTATATGCAATCCCCAAATATGCCACTTTGACATAAGATTATTTTGAGCTGAAGGCCATTAAGGAGACATAAAAAAAGTTCTCTGCCCCCTCTCATTTACCTAAAAGCAGGATATAAATTTGTAAGTGTGCCCCTTCCCCAACCATAAAGGACAGTAGTCTCCAGACATCTCTAGACATCTGACAGTTCAGAGATGGCACCAACAGAACCCACATATCAAACTTTTATCAACCAGCACTTACCTTCTATTACTTCCCCCATATATTTACCTTCCCACAATGTACCATCCTAGAAACTCAAAATCCTTCTCTAAAATTTTATTGTTCTCTTTTAAAGATGCTATATAAGCCCACGTTCTACCACCCGTTGAGTTACTCATTACCAAGTGCTCCCATGTGTAAGTGCAACATGTGTGTTAATAAATGTGTTTGCTTTTCTGTTGTTAATCTGACTTTTGTCTAGACAGGTCCCAGCTGGAGAAGCTAGGAGGGTGGAGAACAAATACATGTATGTGTGTGGACATGTGTGTATTTATGTATATTTCTGGGAAGATATTTAATAACAAAAGACTGGAAATACTCTGAATATCCACCAATAAAGGAGTCAATCGACACACTGGAATACTATGCTCTACAAAAAATAAAAAGAGGAAACTACATGTTGACATTAAAAAAGAACTCAAGAGTTATGTGATCAAAGGAGAAAAAAAAAAATCAAGATGTGCAATACTATACATGATTTGCTACTTTTTGTTCTGTAAGAAAGCGGGAAGAATAAGAATATATACTCATAGGGAATGCCAGAATAACTCAACAGGTTTAGCGCTTGCCTTGCAACCCTGAGGTCTGGGGATCGAATCTCAGCCCCTGGCTCATGCAAGCCCATATACTTAACTGTGGCAAAGGGTCTCACCTCCCATGTGGGAGGCCCCCAGTTTGGTTCCCACCCCACATGGCCCCACATCCACCTGTATGGAATTAAACCATGTCACAACTAAAGCCATGTCACAACTACAGATGTGTAACTACTGAGACTGCTCTAGGCCCTCCCCATTCTCTAATTCTCTCTCTCTCTCTCTCTCTCCCTGTCACCTTCTCTCAAAATAACAATAAATATTTAATAATAAAAAAAAAAGACTATACTCCTATTTGTTTACATTTACATGAAGAAACTTTAGAAAGACATACAAAAACTAACACACATAGTTACCTATAGGGGATGTGGGTAAAGGGAGAAATAGGGTAGTCAAATAAGAGCAAAACTTCCCAATGTATACTTACATTACTTAGATTTTTAAACCATGTGAATATGTTGTCTATTCAAAAAAAACAAAAAAATTAATTCAAAAAATTAAAGATTTTATTGTTTTTGATAGAGACATCGAGAGACAGAGACAGAGAGAGAAGAGGGAGAGCCCAGAGCAGTCTCCATAGTTGTACTTCACCAGTTTTCACATGATTTCGTTCCACACAGGTGGGCAGGGGCCACACAGGGCAAGAACTGGGCAGGGGGCCTCCCAAATGGGAGGCACATCCCCTTGAGCCAGGTGCCAAAACAGGGGGTGAAAACCAAACTGGGGGCCTCTGGCTTCCTGCATGGCAAGTATACCCCAGTTCAGCATAAGGGTCTGCATGAGCAAGGACTGTGGGGCTGCAAAGCAAGTAGTACTTAAGCTGCTGAGCCTTCCCGGTTTCCCTAATTCAAAAAATTAAATAGAATATTAGAGAATATAGTTAAAGCAATGTTTTAAAACCTGTATTTTCCCTGTAAAACTAACGTGACTAACCTTTTTTTACATAGCAAAAACTAAAGATAAATAATTGAGGTTCTTTCAGAGTTTTTGGCAAATCAAATTATTAAAAAGTATCTATTTTGAGAATGGGTAACTACTACAGAAACACACTATTAAAGAAACAACACCATTATATGTCTGGGGAATATTTCTTTTTTTCTGAACGATTTTTTTGTTTGTTTTACTAAATATTATTTTATTGTTTTGGACAGAGACAGAGACAGAGGCAGAGAGAGACAAAGAGAAAGAGGAGGGCCCAAAGCAGTCTTCATAATTGTAGTCATCAGTTTTTTCAACATGGTGTTGATCCACACAGGTGGGTAGGGGTTGTGCATGGTGGAAACTGGGCTGGGTGCCTCCTGTATGGGAGGCACAACTCCTCAGGCCAGGGGCTGAGCCAGAGGCCGAACCAGGGGCAAGAACTGAACTGCGGGCTGCCTGCATGGGAAGCACACCTCAGCTCAGCATATGAGTCTGCATGGACTGGGGTTGGGATTTGATCCTCAGTCCCTGGGGCTGCAAAGCAAGCGCTAAACCATCCTGGCTCCCTCTACCCCTTTTTTTGATAGACAGAAAGAAGAGGGAGGGCCCAGAGAAGTCTCCAGAGTCATATGTCATTAGTTTTTCATATAATTTCACTCCACAGGTAGGTGTGGGGCTATGCAGAGCAGGAACCAAGCCTGGGAGCCAAGCAAGAACTGAACTGGAGGCACACCCAAGCTCAGCATATGGGTTCTACACAGGCCGAGCTGGGACTTGATCCTTGGACCCCAGGGCTCCAAAGTGAGCACTCACCCTGCTGAGCCATCCTGGCATCCCCTGGGGAATATTTCATACAGACTTTTCAGACAAGTACACAAAACTGGTAACTTATCTAAAATTATTTAAAAATTTTTATTTTTCCAAATGGCTCATCAAAATAAATAGCCTCAACCATTTCTCTACAATTTGCTAGAAAGTCAGATTAAGAGTAGTACATTGAGGTCAAATTCTGGTTTAAATGCTTGAAACAAGTTGGCCTGAAATGAGAATCAATAAGCTAGAATGAGAGAGATAAATAATCTCAGCGAAACAAACAAAAAACATTTATTGGACTAGGGAAGTGGAGATGGTTCAGGGGTTTTGCGCTCATTTTGCAGCCCCAGGGACCGAGGTTTGAATCCTGGCCCCGGCCCATGCAGACCCATATGCTAAACTGGGGTGTGCTTCCCATGCGGGAGGCCAGAGGCCCCCAGTTTAGTTCTCATCCCCTGGTTCAGTCCCAGGCTCGGGGCATGCCTCCCACGCAGGAGGCCCCCAGCCCAGCTCCCAACCTGCATGGCCCCCACCCACCTGTGTGGAACAAAACCATGTCATAAACTGATGATGTACAACTATGGAGACTATTCTGGGCCCACCTCCTTCTCTCTCTCTCTGTCAAAAACACAATAAAGGGAAGCTGGGATGGCTCAGTGGGTTAAGTGCTCGCTTTGTAGCCCTGGAAACCAGGGATCGAATCCCAGCTCCGGCCCATGTGGACCCATATGCTGAACTGGGGTGTGCCCCCAGTTCAGTTCTTGCCAGGGTCTATGCAGGAGGCTCCCGGTCCAGTTCCTGCCCTGTGCAGCCCCGCGCCCACCTGTGGAATGAAACTATATGGAAAACTAATGCTCAACTATGGAGACTGCTCTGGGCCTTCCCCCTTCTCTCTGTCTCTCTCTGTCTGTCTCTGTCAAAAACAATAAAAATAAATCTTTAAAAAAAAAAAAAAAAAAAACCACAGTAAAATCTTAAAAATAAAGTCACTAGAAAGACTGGTTCAGTGACAAAAACAAAACAGAATTCACACCAAACCCAACAGCTAACATTTATTGAGTTGTTACTGTGTACCAGATACTATACTAATTTGTTTTAATCACCAACCTACATTTGGCTTTCAATGACAAGCAAAAGAGTTAAAAAAGTAAGGAATAAGTGGGGATTAAATTCAATTCAATTAGGAGGTGTATGGATATATAAGGAAGAGGAGAGAAAACAAAAATTTGCCAAGTTTGTCCATTAAAATATAATTGATTCCTCTGATAAATAAGTATTACAATATGTTGGAATTATGAACATATACTATTAAACTTCTTGGAAAAGGTTTAGTAACAACAAATAATCATTACAGTCAATTGTAATTTAGAAATAAGAAATCTGTTTTAAAAACATATACATATACAGATAAAAATACATGGCAAAATGCTTCCCATGCTGGAGGCCCCCAGTTCGATTCTTGTCCCGCCCACCATTCGGCCCCTGGTTCCAGGGGGCGTGCCTACCATGCAGGAGGCCCCCAACCCAGTTCCCACTCTGTGCGGCCCCCACCCACCTGTGTGGAACAAAACCATGTTGAAAAATGGATAACGTACAACTATGGAGACTGCTCTGGGCCCTCCCCCTTCTCTCTGTCTCTCTCTACCTCTATCTCTCTCTGTCTCTGTCAAAACAATACAATAAATATTAAAAACAACAATAAAATACATAAAAGAAAGCATCAGTACTAAACTTATAGAGCGTGGGTTCAAAGAATACTTCATGAACTTGACCCCAAAGGCAAGGGAAGTAAAAGCAAAAATAAATGAATGGGACTATATCAAATTAAAAAGCTTCTGCACAGCAAAGGAAATGGTCAACAAAGTAAAATGGAAACCAACTGAATGCAAGAAAATATTTGGAAACAATGCCTCTAATAAGAGGCTAATATCTTAAAATATATAAATTCATACAACTCAACAAAAAAAACCAAACGATCCAATTAAAAAATGGGCAGAAGACCTAAACAGACACTTCTCCCATGAAGACATATGAACGGCCAACAGATATAAGAAAAAAATGCTCAACATCACAAGCAATTATGGAGATGCAAATTAAAATTACAATGAGATATACCACCTCACACCTGTTAGAATGGCTATAATCAACAAGACAAGGAATAACAAGTGCTGGAGAGGCTGTCGAAAAAAAGGAACCCTCATACACTACTGGGGGTGGAATGTAAATTGGTACAACCACTGTGGAAAGCAGTATGGAGATTTCTCAATAAATTAGGAATGGAATTGCCATATGACTCAGCAAGCCCTTTCCTGGGTATCTACCCTAAAAATTTGAAAACCTTAATTCACAAAGATATATATGTACCCCAATGTTCATTGCAGCACTGTTCATGGTGGCCAGGTCATGGAAAAAACTAAAGTGTCCCTTAGATGACTGGACAAAGAAGTTGTGGTACATTTACCACTCAGTGATAAGAAAAGATGAAATACAGTCACCTGTGACAACATAGATGGACCTTGAAACCACCTTATTAAGCATAGTTAGTCAGACTGAATCAAGAAACATGTGACCTTACTTATAGATGGAATATAAAACTGAAAGCAAGAAAGAAACAAAAACTCATGGACACAGTCAATAGTTCAGTGGTTACCTGAGGATAAAGGGAAAGGTAGGTGGGAGAGCAAGAGGGGGAGAGTAGGGATAGGGTATCAAATATATGGTGATGAAAAGACAGCTGATTCTGGCTGGTGAGCACATAATGCAATGCATAAACAATGTAATGTAGAATTGTACACCTGGAAACTGTGTAATTGTTATCAAGCAATGTGAGATTTTTTTGCAATTTTTTCTTTTGTTAAGCTCATCAGCTATCCTTAGTGTTATGTGTGGCCCAAAACAATTCTTCCACTGTGGCTCAGGGAAGCCAAGTTTAGACACTACCACTTTAGAAGGAACCAACCCTGAAGCTAACAGTTTGATCTTAGAATTCTAACCTCCAGAGAATAATTTATTTCTGTTATTTAACAGAATATGCCATAACCAAATACCCACCTAGTTTTGGATACTTGGTTATGGCAGCCCTAGCAAATGAGTACACTTGAATAAATATTTTCAGGTTCAAAACATTCCTAAGTTAGCCAAATATTACAATCTATTTGAAAGGTGATCCACATGCCATATGGGTAGTATACTTATGGTGTTCGCTCTATATAGTAGATAATTGTTTAATCACTATGTTGTAACTAATCACTATGCTGAAATTAATGTAATATTGTATATTAACTATGATTTAAAATTTTTTTAAATAGAAAAATAAAAGCTAGCCACAAAATTAACTTATTCTGAATATTTCAATTAGAGATAAGCTTGATTTTGAAATTTAGAAGTTTCTAGTTCATAATTACATTATTTCCGTGCCAAATGGTTAACAAATGGTAAAAAATATCTACACAAATTTGGCAAAGGAAACATTTCTCTAAATAATCTTTAAAATATAAACACACAAAAGTTTTTGGATAGCAAGTTGGCAAGATGCATTACAATTCTAACCATGCATGCTTTTTTTTTTTAATATATTTTTATTTATTTTTATTTTTGACAGAGAGAGAGAGAGAGATACAGAGACAGAGACAGAGAGAGAACTGAACTGGGGGAGCTCCCAGCTCAGCACATGGTTCCGCATGGGCCGGGGCCGGGATTCGATCCTCGGTCCCCGGCAATGCAAAGTGAGCGCCCAACCTACTGAGCCATCCCGGCTTCCCCTATGCATGCTCTTTGACCCAGCTTTCTTTTTAGGTATTTATTATACGTTATAATAAAAGGTTTACTGAATTACAGTTTGTAACTATAAAAACACAACAGGAAATAACCTGATTTGCAGTAATAAATAAGTAAATAAATTATAAATAAGTAAATAAAAAGTGGTTCCTCTACTAAAAAGAATGTCTATAAATGAATAGAAATATATTAAATGAAAAGGCAAAGCACAGCTTTTTATGCATGTGTATAAAATTATGTATTTTAATACAAGTATAAAAAATATGAAAATATAAATATAAATAGTAGTCATCTTTAGTATGTAGGGGAAAAGTGACTTCCACTTTTTAATCATACCGGTACATTTCTGTAACTTTAAAAACAGAGGGAAAGCTGGTATGGCTCAGTGGGTTGAGGGCTCGCTTTGAAGCCCCGGGGACCAAGGATCGAATCCTGGCCCCGGCCATGCAGACCCACATGCTGAACTGGGGTGTGTCCCCAGTTCAGTTCTTGCCAGGACCTATGTGGGAGGCTCCCGGCCCAGTTCCTGCCCTGCACAGCCCTGTGCCCACCTGTGGAATAAAACTATATGGAAAAATTAATGTCAACTGTGGAGACTGCTCTGGGCCCTCCCCCTTCTCTCTGTCTATCTCTGTCTCTGTTTCTCTCTGTCAAAAATCAATAAAAGAGGGGAAGCCGGGATGGCTCAGTGGGTTAGGCGCTCACTTTGCAGCGCCAGGGACCGAGGATCGAATCCCAGCCCCGGCCCGTGCGGAACCATATACTGAACTGGGAGCTCCCCTAGTTCAGTTCTCTCTCTGTCTCTGTATCTCTCTCTCTCCTCTGTCAAAATAAATAAAAAATAAATAGATAAAAAATTTTTTTTAAAAATCAATAAAATAAATTTTTAAAAACAGAGGCTATAGTCAGATATTGTTTATCTGTAAAATGTGACATATAGATAGGTTAAATGCTGGCCCACAAAATATCTAGCCTAAACTTTCTGAAGCTGATGAGGCAAAAAAGCGAGCTAAACAAGCCAGGATAAATGACGGCTGCAGACAAATTTCTGATATCCAAATTTAAAACTCAAATAAATTTTTCTAAAGGAAATATTACACAGATCAGTTAAATATAACTAATAGATTTTATACTTAGATATAATGTAATTTAAAGAAGACTGGCTTGAAAATCTATTTCTGATATCTAGAAATGTTGCATAAGCAAAGAAAAATTTAAAGTTTTTAAAAACACAATTCAATCATCAATCACAGATTATCTCATACAACAGCACAATTACCAAGCATGGTCTAAGTCCACAATTAATCTTAATTCTTACTGTGGTCTGAGTTTAATGAAGTCCTATACATAATATTAATTAAAAAAAACTGAATTCCAACAAAGTTTGAACAACTATAGCAATATTTCATATGAAGAACAAAAAACTTTAATGTTTTATGTTCAAGTTACAGGGTATAAAAACAATATTGTTATATTAACGAGCACAGCCATGTTGATAACAATTACAAAACTAAGGTCAGAAGGAACATACTTTGTTAAATAGCTAGAAAGTGGCACCATTTCAATTCCTTAGTAATTCTGCCAGATATTTAATTCTGCCAGAGCTTAAATTTCAAAATCCTGTCCTAGAATGTCTCACTAGATGCTATAAATACAGGTTTCCTCCTTCCCTTCTTTGAATAACTCAAAAAAGAAAAAGCAATACACAGTACATTTAATATCTTCTATCTCTAAACATTTTAAATTCAAGGAAGCTGGGATGGCTTAGCGGGTTAAGTGTTCACTTCACAGTCCCGGGGACCGACGATTGAATCCCAGCCCCGGCTCGTGCGGACCCACAGGCTGACCTGGGGTGTGCTTCCCATGCAGGAGGCTCCCAGTTCGGTTCTCGCCCCCCAACCCCCGCCTCCAGTTTGGCCCCTAGCTCGAGGGGTGTGCCTCCCACATCAGAGGCCCCACCCACCTATGTGGAATGAAACCATGTGGAAAACTGATGATGTACAACTATGGAGACTGCTCTGGGCCCTCCCGCTTCTCTCTGCCTCTCAGTCTGTCAAAAACAATAAATCTTTAATAAAAAAATTATTTTTAATTCACAAGATACCATTTTAAGAAAATTAAAAGGTACTATAAAACTCCATTCTTGTTTAAAAATATGTCACAGCCTTAACACATATGCAAAAAAAATAAGACTAGAAAAATAAATACTAAATTATCAACAATGGTTATCTACAAGTTTTTTCCGGGAAGCCGGGGTTGGCTCAGTGGGTTAAGCGCTCACTTTGCAGCGCCGGGGACCGAGGATTGAATCCCGGCCCCGGCCCATGAGGACCCATGTGCTGAACATGTGCTCTCTGTCTCTGTATCTCTCTCCTCTCTCTCTCTCTGTCAAAAACAATTAATTAAATAAATAAATAATGGGGAAGCCAGGATGGCTCAGTGGGTTAAGTGCTCACTTTGCAGCCCTGGGGACCGAGGATCGAATCCCAGCCCTGGCCCGTGTGGACCCATATGCTGAGCTGGGAAATGCCCAGTTCAGTTCTCACCGGGGTGAGACCCCAGCCCAGTTCCTGCTCTGTGCAGCCCTGCGCCCACCTGTGGAATGAAACTATGTGGAAAAACCAATGATGTGCAACTATGGAGACTGTGCTGGGCCCTCCCCTTTCTCTCTGTCTCTGACTGTATTTCTTTCTTTCTCTTTCTCTCTCTCTCTCTCTCTCTCTCTCTCTCTCTCTCTCTCTCTCTCTCTCTCTCTCTCTCTCTCTCTCTCTCTCTCTCGGTCAAAAATAATAAATAAATCTTAAAAAAATAAAATAAAATAATAAATAAATACAAGTTTTTTCTTCTTTTATTGTTCTTTGTTTAAACAACTGAATGTGTAGTTGATGCATTTTATGATTCGGGCTTTTGAAAGATGAGATATTAATAATTTAGAATGCTTTTTTTACTTTAATGATATTGCTAATTTTGTTAAAGAGATAAAAAATTAGAAAAGGCTCCACTTTACTCAATGCCTAGTCCTAAAGTGAAATTACTGCTTGATACTTTTTAAAGAGTCTCTAATATAGCATATATATATATTATAAAACAAATTAAGAATTAAATAAAACTAAAACATATAATAATTAAGTGTTTATTCTCTAAAATATTACCAATAATTACCAATAGAAATTTAGAATGGTACAATTCAAGGTTGTGGAAACATTTTAATGAGTTAATATAAAGTAACATATGTATGTCTTCATTGACTGCCCACAAAATAATCTTCATATGGAAACATAACTAATTAGATTTTTTAAATTCTTTATTATGGATGTTTACAAGTTCATACTTCTTTTATGTATTCTATCTACAGAGAGGTATACAGTTAGTATACATAAGTTTATGTGCCTCGAACTGTGCTGAAGCACTTTATTTAATCTCATTTAATCCTCACACCACCATGAGGCAGGTGTACCATCATCCCTACTTCACAGATAAAAGGTACTGATATATAAACATTTTCCTATTTATTGAACTATTGTTCTATTGCTAATATTTAAGCATGATTATATTTTAATAACTTACTTTCAAAATATACTTAAAGTTTTATAAATACTTTAGGCTTTCTAGTATTTTTTTCTTCAGAAGAATCCTTTTCTGGACTTCTAGAAAGTGATGAAATTAACTGCTTTGAAGAGGAAAGGAGCAGGTGAAATATAAAGACTCCAACATAAATGCAATATCAAATAGTTGATTTCAATTTCTTTTTAAGGCAAGCAAGAATGAACCCTCATCATATACTAGAAAAGTTTTTGTTGTTTTCTTAGATTCTTTATTTATATATTTGGCATCCATTCATCACAGTGCCAATTATATTAACTATATTTTCTTATTTTCTGTATTCTTGATGCTCTGACATTGGGGTGAGCGAGAGGTGCTTACAGAGTCCAGAAGAATTGGCCCCTGCCAGGGCTAGCTAATTCCTAAAGAAAACTTCCCTACTAGCATGCCTTTCATATGCAAATCAACCAGTCCAGAATTTATACCACAACTATGTCCTTATCTAACTTTCACACACCAAGCCAATATCTCCCCTACACTAAATCTTCCCAGGGCCAGGTACCAGGAAACTAAATATCAACTCTCATAGCCCAAAGTCTGAAGGAATTAATCAAACAATCCAATCCTAAACTATTTATTCTACCCAGTCCTGCCTTTCCCAGGGAAACCCCAATAAAGGCCATAATCTAAAATCTCCCCTGGGCTCCTGTCTTCTGCCTCGTGACTACCCTGGTGTCTTTGCCTGTGACCCTGTATGGTATGCAGTGACCCCTCTTCTGTGGAACCTGAGTATAATAAATTTCTTATAAGCCTCATTCTTGTTTCCTCTTATTACACAATTTTACCATATAACAGTTTTAAATCTTTTCATTTTAATTATAACATAGCTGATGGCCATCAAGTGCAATGAAAAAAAGTTTACAACTTTCTTCCCCTCTTATGGCACATACAATAAAATACACTGATCATGCATTCATTCAATGAATACAAACTATACCTTCTGTTATACACTGAAGGTCTGTGTCATCCGAAAACTCATGTTAAAAATCCTAACCACCAATGTGATAGTATTAGGAGGGGCCTTTAGTGTGATTAGATCATTAGGGTGGATAACTCATGAATGAGATTAGTGCCCTTTCCCAGAAAGCTCCCTCACCCCTTCAGTCTTGTAAGGACACATTTAAAAGATGGCCATCTAGGAACCAGGAAGTGGGGGTTCCTCAGCAGACACCAAATCTGCTAGCACCTTGATCTTAAGACATTCTACTTCAAGCGCATGCAACCTGTGGCCCTCGGGCCACATGCAACCCAGGAAAACTCTGAATGTAGCCCAACACAAATTCGAAAACTTTCTTAAAACATTATGAGATATTTTTGCAATTTTTTTAAATTTATTTTATTGTTTTCGACAGAGACAGAGGCAGAAATAGACAGAGAGAAGGGAGGGCCCAGAGCAGTCTCCATAGTTGTACATCATCAGTTTTCAACACGGTTTCGTTCCACACTGGTGGGTGGGGGCTGCACAGGGCCGGAACTGGGCTGGGGGCCTCCTGCATGGGAGGCACACCTCTTTGATCCAGGGGCCAAACGGGGGCAAGAACCAAATTGGGGGCCTCCCGCATGGGAAGCACACCCCAGTTCAGCATATGGGGCCAGGGCCAGGATTCGATCCTCGGTTCCCAGGGCTGCATAGCAAGTGCTTAACCCACTGAGTGCTTAACCTGCTTTCCCTATTTTTATAATTTTTTTAAAATAAGCTATTGTTAGTGTATTTTATGTGTGGCCCAAGACAACTCTTCCAATGTGGCCCAGGGAAGCTGAAAGACTGAACACCACTGCTCTAGCTTCAAGAACTGTGAGAAATGTTTGCTGGTTAAACCACCTAGACTGGGGGTGGCGAACCTATGGCACATGTGCCCAAAGTGGCACGCGGAGCTGGGAGGGCGCTAAGGGCAATTTCACAGTGAGTTTAGATTACAGGGTCCAAATAACAACTAAAATTGATCTAAGTTGCAGATGGGAAGACAAAAAAGAGCACCGTATACGTTTTTTTAATTATAAGGAGTGTTTTTCTGTTGTATTACTTGCTTTGGTTGATGCCAACTGTAAATTTATAGCAATAGATAGATGTTGGGTCATATGAAAAAGAGGGGGACAGTGGAATTTTTGCAAAGTCTGTCATGGGGAAACAAGTGCTTTCGGGAAATATATTTCCTCCAGATGAGACTTCCTGGTTCGAATAAAGTAGTGCCCTATGTTATAGTTGGAGATGAAGCTTTCAGATTACACAAACATGGCATGAAACCATACTGTAAAATAACAGCTTGAGGAGAAAATTCTGAAGTCATCTTCAACTACAGGTTAACTTGTGCTCACAGAGTAACGGAAAATGCGTTTGGGCTACTGAATCAAATTTTTCGAGTATTCTACTCTCCCGTCACACCTGAAACATGTGAACAACTTGTAATTGCAGCATGTTGTTTGCACAATGTACTGAGGAATAGCTATTTAGAGCACCATCAGCGGCCACATTATGAATACGATTCAAGTATAGATCCACCAGCGAGTATGGTATGCAGGAGCAGATGGTTTTGAAGTTAGAGAAACATTCATCAAATTTTTCAACGAAGGAGTGCTACATTGGCAAGATGAACGTGTATTTAGATTCAGCAGCAGCCATTGATGGCATTTGACTGTTTTGTGTACTTAATTGGTAATGTTTGTAAGTAAATAAATATTCATTAAAATTTTCACTTTATCATTCTTTCCAAGTTCTGAGGAAATGACAACCCAATTGTTCTCCTTAATCTGAAAATCTTTGAAGTCTTTACATTGATGATTGTAAATGCACAGATGATTTCTAACTTTTTCAAATAACTTCTCATCATCTCTCCACAAAATCGCTGTGCCATGGCGAAGCAGAAATATCACTGGACTGCCCGACTAGACGTCCGCGTCTCGATTGCTCACGCAGCAGTCGAGACGCGGACGTCGGGTGTCCACAGTCAAACGCGACGGCCGAGTCGTCTCAGCAAAACCAATACCATTTGATATACATTGAATGAGTACGGCAGTGACTTCCGACCGCTGGACACAGCCGCCGGACGCAGCCCCTGGACGCTCCAGTGAAACCAAACCTTTAGTGGCCTCTGCCATCGGAACAATCCTTTTGACTTGGAGTCATCAAACATTTTCTGCACCATATGCTTTGTTTCCATTCGGATCAAAGCATGCTCAACATTGTTCTCATATATCACATATGAGAGACAGAGCAAGACTAGTAGATCATCCGCATCAGTCAGAATATATCCATCGCTTTGATACCACCACTGGAGTGCTCTCTTTCTTTGAAGTTCGGGTTCAGGTCATTCGAAGAAACAGGGAAATTCATAAAATATGCAGACAAGGTAAAACTAAACGAACTGAAGTTAGATATGTTCCAATGGATTAATTTGTATGATTTTGAAATGCAGTTGATTGACTTACAGAGTAGCTGTATTTGGAGGCAAAAATGTATCAATTTGAGACATGAATTAGAAAGTATTGAAAGAGATAGGTTAGCTGGGTCAACGCTGAACAATGCAGAAAATGAAGTTCTGAAAACATGGAATTCCTTGCCTGAAAATTTTCAGTGTCTGAAAAATGTAGCAGTGGCAATACTCTCAATATTTTCCTCTACTTACTCATGTGAATCATTATTTTCAATTATGAACCTAGTCAAGTCCGATTTTAGGAGTAATTTAACTGATGCCTCAAGTGCAGCTTGTGTCATGTTAAAAACAACAAAATATAAACCTGATGTGATTCATCTGTCTTCTTCTGCACAACAACAGAAATCACACTAACAATGATAGAGGATTCTTTAATTTTCATGGGTACTCCGTGCATTTGACGACTAATGTTTATTATTATAATTTAATTCTGTCACATGTTTTTTTCCTTTTTGTTTCATATAAATTATAATTTTATTATAATATCATGTTATTCTACACCGAATAAAAATGTAATAAATGACTGATAGAGAT
>PVKE010021597.1:0-26367 GCA_004027555.1 Craseonycteris thonglongyai
ACTCACTCAAGAATACACAGGTAATAAATGTGCATAGCAGTTTCTGGTCCCAGAATCTCTGATTTCAAAGTTTATTTCCTTTTCACTATGCGATGTGGAGCATATACCATCAATGATACAGTAATGCAGGCACTCAGTGATCTACTCCTTTATCAGACAGGTTTTTGTCTGGACTTAATATTTGTGTTATTGATTTATCATGTTTGGTCTTTAGCTTTTATTGGATCAGTTGGCTGTTTTTCACAGATAATTGCTTAGTACTTATTGTCTTAGTTTTTTGTTGCACGATCTAAGCTATTCCTCAAGGGGTTCTCTGTAAGCCTTTGCTAGCCAGGAAACTTCAGTTGGTAAGAAGATAGTTCAGAAGTATCAGAATTAACAGAATTTCTTTTAGCTTATAGTCCTAGTAATGACCACGCACACTCTGTTTTTATATATATATTTTTTGGAATATTTCCGACATGCAAAAATTACAAAGAACACTATATTGAATACTATAATGAACGCACCAACCACCCAGATTTTTAAATGCAAGCATTTGGTTGTGTTTCCTTAAAATATAGTTTTTAGAATAAAGCATTCAGCAATTTACGTACTACATTGTAATCCGTTTCTCGCCCTTCATATCTGCAGGTAGCCAAGACCCTGAACTTGGCATGTATATGTATCAAGCTTTGTTTTCCTACAAATTTGTATACATATATCCATAAATAATAAATATAGTTTTATATATTTACCATTATAGACAAATGATATTTTACTGTATGTATTGTTTTCTCTTTTTTCACAGTAGTTTTATTGAAACATATCTTAAATTACAATGAGGTGGATTTTAGTAAACCTACAGAGTTGTGCAACTATCATAATGAACTAAATTTAGAACATATTTTTTAAAGATTCATTTTATTGTTTTTGACAGACAGAGAGAGACAGAGATAGAAGAGACAGAGAGAAGGGGGAGGGCCCAGAGCAGTCTCCATAGTTGTACATTATCAGTTTTCAATATGGTTTTGTTCTGCACTGGTGGGAGGGAGGCCACCTGTATGAGAGGGTTGACTGGGCCAGGATTTGATCTTCAGACCCCAGGGCTGTAAAGCGAGTGCTTAACCCGCTGAGCCATCCCGGCTTCCCCTAAATATAGACTATTTTCATTACCCCAAAAAAGAAATTTTGTATTCATTAGCAATCACTCTCCACTCCTGTTTTTTCGGCTCCTGGAAACCACTAATTTACTTTTTTATGTGTATTGTTCTACCTTCCTTGACATTTCATATAATGAAATTATACAGTGTGTTTCTGGCTTTGTTTATGTAGCATACTTTTTTTCAAGGTATGACCATGTTGTAGAATCATGAGTTTATATTCCATTTTGTTGCTGAGTGATATTCCATTGTTTAGGTATAGCATATTTTATTCATCTACTCCTCAGTTGGTGGGCATTTGGGTGGTTTTCACTTTGGGTTATTATAAATAATGGTTCTATGAACATTCTGGTAAGGTATTGTTTGAACACATTTTCAATTTGCTTGAGTATATACCTAGAATTGGAATTAGAGGGCTGTAGGATATGTAGGCTATATATCATTATTCAGATCTGCCAAACTTTTTTATAGTGTGGCTACTACACCTTTTAATTATCCCAGCTGCAATATATAAGAAATTTCACCACATTTTCACCAACATTTGGTATTATGTCTTCCTTATTTTAGCCATCCCAGTGAGTGTAGAGTGGTATCTCATTATGGTCTTGATTTACGTTTTTCTATTGAAAAATGATTTTTATATATTTATTGGCAATTTGCTTATCTTCTTTGAAAAATGTCTGCTCAAATCCTTTGCCCATTTTTAAATTAAGATATTTGTCTATTGTTGTTGTTGGGTTTGTAAGAATTCTTTATATATTCTGGACACTAGCCCTTTATCAGAGTAATGATTCACAAATATTTTCTCCCCTTCTGTAAGTTGTCTTTTTTTCTTGAAGGTATTCTTTGAGAAACAATCATTTTTAATTTTGATGAAGTTCAACTTACTTTTTTTTCTTGTCTCTTATGCTTTGGTGTCATATATAAGAATTGCCTATCCTAGGTCATGAGATTTACTCTCATTTAAAAATATATATATATTTTTAAGTTTTTGCTCTTAAATTTAAGTTTATGACCTATTTTGAGTTAATTGTTGTATATGATATATGATACGGGCCCATTTTCATACTTTTGTTTATGGCTATCCGATTGTCCCAGTACCATTTCTTGGAAAGACTATTCTTTTTTCATTGATTTGTATTGACACTCTTGTTAAAACTTAGTTGACCATAAATATAAGGGTTTATTTCTGGACTCTCAGTTCTATTCATTGATGTGTAAGTCTATCTTTATGCCAATACAATACTGTTTTCATTACTGTAGTTTTATAGTAATTTTTGAAGTCAAGATGTGTACATCCTCACATTTTATTCATATTTTTACAGATTGTTTGGTTATTCTGGTTCCCTTGATATTCCACATGAATTTTAGTATTAGCTTTCTAATTTCTGCAAAAAGTCAAGTTGGGATTTCAATAGGGGTTGTGCTGAGTCTATATCTTACAACCATACTGAATTAATTTTTTGGTTAAGTGTTTGTATGTGTGTGTGTACTCATATTTTTTTTTCCAAAGTGTTCTATTTATTTTTCATTGTTTTTTAGTGGTTAAATTTATTGGGAGTAACATTGATTGGTAAAAAACACAGAGATTTCAGGTGTACAATTCTACATTACATTGTCTATGTATTATATTATGTGCTTACCACCCAAAGTCAGTTCTCTTTCCATCACCATATATTTGATGGTCCCTCCCTACTTCCCTATCCTCATCCCCCTTACTCTCAAGGTAACCACTAAACTATTGACTATGTCCATGAGTCTTTGTTTCTTTGTTACATCCTGTTTTATATTCTACATATAAGTAAAGTCATATGGCTCTTAATTTTTTCAGTCTGACTAATCTCACTTAATATAATCTCAAGGCCCAGCCATGTTGTCACAAATGGCTATATTTGATCTTTTTTTATATATATATCTGAGTTGTAGTTTATTGTGTAAATGTACCAAAACTTTTCTCTTACTTTTTTTTAAATGCATAACAGTAAGAATTATAAATTTATCCTAATATTGGCGTTTTGATAGAACAGCAATTTTAAGCTTTAATGGCCTATGATGTTTATAGTTTAACCTTTCTGCCAAAAATCCTTATATAGGAAATACTAGATTTTAATAGAAACTTACAGATAGTCCATAGTAATATTTTAGTCAAAATCAAAATACTCTGTTTCTGATTTACCAACAGGGAAGCATTCAATCAATATTTTCTACATTATATGTTTTGTAGATTCAAGAGCAATTTTTTAAATGCATCTTTCTCTCAGCTGTTTTTATTGCATTCTTTTTCACTGGAAATTTGTTTTTAACAGAAATGACAATAGAAACATATGACCAGAGGAATTCTGTTCTCTTTTGTTACACATCAACATTTTATAATTGACCCAAATAGTGGACGTATACTCACTTTAATTTTATTTGAGAGCTAATGTAATTTAAAATCATAACAAATAAACAAAAATCTTAGCAAAAATAATAAAAAATCAAAACAGATATAAGCTACCACCGCCAGCACCACCTAAACATTTTATGATGTGTTTTACTTCTATTTTGTGATCATGGACCAACTCAGAATTTTAAGTAGCACCATTTATAGCTCCTTGAGACCTTCTCATTGCTTCATCCTAATGAGATGAGGGAAGTAAGAAGTGCTTCCTCTGGTAGAGGTGGGTGTCATTCTTTAAGTCCAACTCTAGTGGGACTTCTTCCACAATATTTTTCTTGGTTTTAATCCAAACTACAGTGGCTAAAAATTTAGCACTGTATTCCCTAGGAGCACACTCTCTTTATAGTAAGTGCGTGTTACAAAAGAAATATGCTCTGATGATATATTTCAATTAGTACGAATCACTACTTAATGTAACCTACTGGTTTGCCATTCTGACTCACTTGTCCTCATACTTGGAGATGTAAAGCATGACTAATTAAATGCATGACTCAACCCACTAAGAGGGTTACTTTAGGCTACTTGAAAATGATCAGAGCTATTAATTGCTTTGCTGCTGATTTTAATCCCCTCTCAGAGAATCTTTTTTGTAATGTTTCCTGCTAAACTCATTCTTTGCACATGCAAGAGATGCTTTCTTTTCATTTGATTTCCAAATATTCCAGTATTCACTTAATTTACTTTCCTTTACTATTCAGCTTAGGTGTTACACAACTTTCCTTTGACAAACAAGCACATTAAAACATAAATAAAAAAGTAAAGTTACTTATTTCTTTTCATATGTTATAATTTTTTTTTCTTTTCCATTAGGAAAATGCTGCATTGGTAATTATATGTCTATTAAATCCCCATAGATTTTCCTAATAATAAATATATTGAAATGGGATGAATGTCCTTTTATAATTAAGCCCTTTTAAAAATTTCTCTGCCTCTTAATGGATGAATGTCTCCCTCTTTCTTGATATTTGAAAACACTTAAATAAGGGGAAATAGTAATAATGGTTATGTTATTTATATCTAATCACTATATTTGTATATTGTTTTTATATTCCATTACTATTGTTTTATGAAGCCTCTAAAGGCAAAAAAAATAAAAAATAAAAAAATACAGAGCAGTTTATTTTCAAGGGAAAGATTGAGTTATGTGTCTTCAGGCAGATTGTGCAAACTGTCTAGGCTTTATTTGCTTCATTTATATATTAATTTAACAGTGATTTGTTGAGCCCCTTTCCTATACACTATGAGACTGGGGACTTGAAGGTAAATAAACACTGTCAGCCTGAGGTATATACATTCTAGTGAGAGATGGGGTGAACAGTGTGAGGTCAGGTAATTGAAAAATCTTAGAGAAGAGAACATCTGGGCTAAATTTTAGTGATGGGATGAAATTCAATTCAGGTTTGTGTGCTTTCAAAGCTTACTCTATTGGTATAGAATAGGGTACACAATAAGACATTTAAGTTGAGTTGTGCTAGTTGATTTTCATACCTATAACCAAAAGCAAGAGCACAGTGACTCCACAGACAAGTGAGTTAACTCTTTATGCCTCTAAATTTATGAGTGGTTTATTAATATAGCCTTATTTTAGCATTAGCTGACTCATACAGAAATTGAAGTTTGAAGTCTGAATGTAAGGTTTTATTATAAGACAACATAAGAAGACATCCAATTTGAAATCAAAGAAGCTTTTGGATAAACAGAAAAATGTAGTGAACGTTTGAGCAACAGGCAGGAACTGGAGTTAATGAGAGAAAAGTAGACTGGGGTTGAGATGTGCTGATATACATGGAGAGAAGTCATTTCAGTCTTGTATAAAAAGATGAGTTCATGGAAAATATCACCAACTGCAGACAGAGAAATCGTACTGTACCAAATCTTTGACAGGATTCTGGAGGTTTATCTTCTCAATGATTATCCTAGCTGAGGACATACAGCAATTAGGAAAAACAAACAACACCAACAAAATCACCATTGCCATTTCTACTCGTACATTTATGTGACATGCAGGCAGGGAAGTGAAAGAACTTGGCTGTAGGTGCACTTCAGCTCAACCAAGGTTTACAAATTTGAAGAGGCGATGCATCTCAACCACCAGGCAACAAGGCAGTTTATCTCATATGTGGAATGCTTTAAAATACAACACTTTTGGTTTGTCATAACTAGGATAAAAATTTTACATGAATTAGAAAAATAAAAAATTATTAGAAATTAGTGCTTGCTGTGTAACACTTATTTTCAAACCTCTTTTCTCTCCTCATCATTAAAAGTGCAGAAACAAAAACTATAAATTTTTCTAACCTCTTAAAATCAGTATTAAAAATATTTCCTATTTAGGATTAAATTGATAGAAAGGACTTAATATGCTGTGCCTTTTACATACTAATTTTTAAAAATAAAACTATCGGGAATGCCAGGATAGCTCAACAAGTTGAGTGCTTGCCTTTCAACCACAAGGTCCAGGGATTGAATTTCATCTCCAGCCCAATCAAACCCCATATGCTGAACCGGGGAACACTTCCCATGTGAAGGCCCCCACTTCAGTTCCTGTCCTGCAGGGCCTCACATCCATCTGTACAGAAGGAAACTATGTTGAAACTAATGATGTAAAGCGTGTCCCAAAATTCACTCAAGAAGTAATTTTGATAGAAAACACAAGTTTATAATTAAAAATTGTAAATTTTCATTGCTCAACAATGAAAACGCATTGGTCTTTCATGTAGCACTCCATTTTTAATAACCCTGAACTGTCAGCTGTCACACTGTCTTTTTTGTTGTTGTTGGCAACACTTTGCCACACAAATGACTCAAAATTCAAATCTTGCGTGAATTTTGGGACAACCTTTACAACTATGGAGACTGCTCTGGGCCCTCCCCCTTCTCTCTGTCTCTCTTTCTCTCCCAAACAATGTTTATTTGTTTATTTACTTTAAAATAGACATGAGGAGGAAAAAGCATTTCTTTTTTTTTTTTTATTGTTTTGACAGAGAGAGAGCGAGCGAGAGAGAGAGAGATACAGAGGCAGAGAGAGAACTGAACTGAGGGAACTCCCCAGTTCAGCACATGGGTCCGCACGGGCCGGGGCCAGGATTCGATCCTCAGTCCCCGGCACTGCAAAGTGAGCACTCAACCCACCGAGCCACCCCAGCTTCCCAAGCATTTCTTTTTTAAGAACCAGAATTTTCAACTTTCAGAAACAAAATCTCATGGTCACAGTCAATAGTTTACTGTTCATCTGAGGGTAAGGGGTGAAGTGGGTGGGAGAACTAGGGGAAGGGAGGGAATTAGGGAGAGGGCATCAAATATATGGTGATGGAAAGAGAGTTGATTCTGGGTGGTGAGCACATAATGCAATACATAGGTAATATAATGTAGAATTATACACCTGAAAACAATGTAATTGTTATCAAGCAATATTGCCCCAATAAATTTAACAAAAAAAAAAGGAATTTTCAACTTTCTACCTTTATTCTCTCTAAATTTTATGTATTTATTTATTGTATGTTTTGTTTTTTAGTGGGGTATACCTTCACTTGATTCAAAATAAAATTAATATAATAAGGAAAACATTGAGAAGTCTTATTTCTACACCTATCTCCTATAGGTAACCACTTTAGTTAGGTTCTTAGGCATTGTAATTCCAGTGTTTTTAGACATATATATGTGTATATGTTTTTAGACATATATATGTGTATATATATATTCTTCTGCCCTTATCTTTTTTTCCACAAAAGAGAGCATACTATATAAAATATACTGATTTTTCTTTTCTTAACAATAGTATTAGTTTCTTGCTGTTAAACTTCCTGTAAATTAATGGCATAAAAACCATAAATTTATTACCTCATAGTCTGGAGGTCAGAAGCCTAAAAACAGTCTTTCAGGTATAAAATTAAGGTGTTCTCAGGACAGATTCTTTCTGGGGGCTCCCAGGAAGACTCTCTTACTTGCCTCTTCAAGCTTCTAGAGAGACTGCTGCAACATTCCTTGACTCATAGCCAAACCGCTTCATTAACTACTTTGGTCTTCACATCACTTTGTCTTCTTGAGTCATCAGTTCCCTTTGGCTACTGCTTATAGAAATACTTGAGATTACATTTGGGGCCCACCTATATAATCCAGGATAATCTCCCTATGCCAAGATCCTAAATTTAATCACATTTGCAATTTATTTTTTGCCATATAAGGTAATACCCACAGGTTCTAAGGATTAGGATGGTAATATCTTTGGTGAGAGTGCATTATTTAGCCTGACACAGCAATATGTCCTGGAAATCACTTCTATCAGTCATTCAATAGACAACGTTCTTATGTTCTTTTTGTAGCTATATAGTATTCCTATGTATTACTATACCATAGTTTATTTAAATAAAATCCTACTAATGGACTTTTTTTTTACAATTAATAACTTTATAAATACAGCATTTTGGACCTGCACATATTATATATAATCTACTTAAATACAAATACATATCAAACTTAAATATATGTAAATATAATATAAAATATTAATTATAATGCTAAACATTAAAAGGAAAATTTTATAAAATATATCTAGTGAGTTGATTTAACATTTTATAATTAGCTCATGTTTCTGAGGGTAAATTGTATTATTTATTAGAACGTGATTGTATTTCACATCAGTTCTATTCTATTTTTTGTTTAAGATTTATTTTATTGTTTTTGACAGAGACAGAGAGAGACAGAGAGAGACAGAGAAGGGAGGAGGACCCAGAGCAGTTTCCATAGTTGTACATCATAAGTTTTTGACATGATTTTGTTTCATGCAGGTAGGTGGGGGCCATGCAGAACAGGAAGTGGGCTGGGGCTCATCCTCTCAAGCCAGGGGCCAAACCAGAGGGTGAGAAGCAAACTGGAGGCCTCCCACACAGGGAGCACACCTCAGTTCAGCATATGGGTCCACACAGGCTGGGGCCAGGATTTGATCCTCGGTCCCCAGGGCTGCAAAGCACTTAACCTGCTGAGCCATCACAGCTTCCCCTATTCTATTTTTTTAATGAGTATTTTTTCTTTAAAGATTTATTGTTTGAGAGAAGGTGAGAGAGATGGGGGTGGGAATGGGGGAGGTCCCAGAGCAGCCTTTATAGTTGTACATCATTTGTTGTGACATAGTTTCATTCCACATGGGTGGATGTGGGTCCAAATGGGGCAGGGACTGAACTAGGGGTCTCTGCATGGGAGACAAGAATCTTCACCGCCATCCCAGGTGTTACCAGTTGCATACCGCAGTTTAGTATATGGGTTTGCACAGGCAGGGGCCAGAATTCAATACTCAGACCTTGTAGTTGCAAGGCATAGGTTCAACCTGCTGAGCTAGGCTGGCATCCTCAATTCAATTCTATTTTTTTAATAAATGTAAACCATGAGGAACCTTGTTCACTTAAGTAGATATTATGAAAAGTGAGAATTAATGGAGTTATAGCAATATCTTTGAATTCTTTAAATTTCTTTTTAATCATATTCTTAAAACCACTCATAAAAACACTATCATCAAGCTATTTAACTATTTGTCAGATTAAACTCAGTTATGTGCTCCTTTAACTTTTGTTGAGTAACTTCTGTGGAAACCACTGAACTACAAAATATTTATTATTTGTTTTCTATTCTTCAGTCATTCCCTTTTTCAAAATCAAAGACAACATTTTGAAAATTATTGTTGTTTTACCATTCTGTAGTTTTTAATCTCCTAGACTCATAGAAGATGATAAAATCTGGAGGGCAAGAAATAAGATCTAAGTTGGAGAAGAAAATTTAAGAATGGAAGTTTGGCGAGGAAGCAAACCTCAACTCCATGATTCTTCTTAAGCAGGTCAGCTTTGGTTACATGTACATAAGACACTGATAATCTGAAAATTAATTTCTTTAAAATATTTCTTTTTGCCTACTCCTTTTGAATTCATTCTATACCCCACGTTATCCTACCCAAATTGAAGACTAGAGCTGTTCACCACTTCAGAATATATTCTCAAGGACAGAAAACCATACTTTTATTCTCTTCTTAATGACATACATACATTTTAGAATTATTGGATTACAGCAAAGAGTCTCTGAAATCATTCCTCTTCAAAAACAAGGATGGTCTCTTCTACTAATAAAGTTATTCAGAAAAAAACTGGTGCTTACCAAATATATATACACAATAAATTCTTATGGACTGATTAAAAGAACACTATCAAGAGTAAATACAATGCATAACCAGCAGTTCAGATTTGGTTGCCTTGCTGTTCACGTGCCTGTTCCTTCTAAGGGAGTCAGTGGTTTAACCCTAATCAAAAATATCTACCCAGTTTAGTTGCCTTTTTATAAGTGTAGCAAAGCAGTAAGTGAGACTTCCTGCTGTTTTAGATGTCTGGCTGGGGCTTGAAAGCAGAGCACAATGAGTGTTAAGTGCCCACACATTCTACAGAGGTGCTAAACCATCTATGCAGAACTTGTTGGAAAGTGGCCCAGTTTGGTTCTACACCACTGAACCCATCACCACCTCCAGCCTATATATAAGAGAAGACTAGCAAATGAATGGGTGAGGACTGATGAGCATGGATTTCCTTGAGGAAAATTTTGGAGTTCCCTGCTTCCTCTCCCCTTTCTTGGGGAGAAGGGTGTGCCTCTTTTCAACATAAGCCGTGTGAATAGGACTTCAAAGAACCACCCAAACAGCTTGGATGTATAGAAATCCATGTCTGACTTTCAATGGAAAAGGAGAGTGCTCCATAGAGGATGAATCATTTCTAGTGTTAGAAAAGGATGTGAGTTTTCTCTTAGATTAAGAGGATGTTGAGGATTATAGCCAAGTTTAAATCAGGATGGTATGACACCCTGAACAATAGTGTGTGTGGGGTGTTAGCAAGAAGGGAGAAGATGAAGAGAAACTTAAGAGGTGGTATAGCACCTTAGTGAAGTGTATGAAAATGGGAGATGGAAGAATTCGAGAGAGCCAGCTGATATTGACTATCAAGAGGGCAATATTTTAGATTAAAGTATATCAGTCAATTCACTTCCTTTTCCCATTAATCAAATTATTTTTTCTCTTGAGATATATGAGTTCCTTATATATTTTTCCAAAGAAGATACACAAAAATAGATGCTTAACATTATTGATCATCACAGAAATGCAAATCAAAACCATAATGGGATATAACTTTCTACCTGTGAGGATGGTTATTAGAGCATGAAAAAGGGGATGCCAAGATAACTCAACAGGTTGAGAGCTTGTCTTGCAGCTGTGAGGTCCATGGATTGAGCCCCAACAAGAGCCCGTACAAACCCATATGCTGAACTGCCCACAGTTCGTTTTCTGTCCTTTGTAGCCCTGCATCCTCCTGTGTGAAATGAAGCTATATCACGATTAATGTTTCATGACAACTGTGGAGGCCACCCTAGGCCTCTCCCCTCTGTCTCTTTCTCTCTCTCACCTTCTCTCAAAAAAAAAAATAAATAAAATAAAAAAAAAAAATATATATATATATATATAAAAGACAAGAGGTAATAAATGTTGGTGACAATGTGAACAAAAGGGAACCCTAATGCAATGTAAGTGTATATTGGCACAGCCATTATGGAAAACAGTATGGAGGTTCCTCAGAAATTAAAAGTAGAATTACCATATGTTTTAGTAGTCCCACTTCTGGATAGGAATCTGAAGGAAATTAAATCAATGTCTTGAAGAGATATGCACCCCATCATCACTGCAGTGTTAGTTACAATAGCCAAGACATGGGAACAACCTGAGCAATCAACAAATGAATGTGTATATACATATATATGTGTGTATGTACGTGTGTGTGTGTGTGTGTGTGTGTATTATTTAGCCAGAAAAAGAAGGAAATCTTTCCATTTGTGACAACATGGATAAATCTGGAAGGATTACGCTAAGTGCAATATGCCAGATGGAGAAAGACAAATACTGTATGGTATCACTTATATGTGGAGCCTGAAAAAACTGAACTTGTAAAAACAGAGAGCAGAATGGTGGTTATCAGGGCCTGCTGCCAATGTCTTCCACCACTGCTATACACTCTTAGTAAATGGCAATAGTTAAACATATAAAATAGACGTACCTCATGAGAAGAATGAGTACTTTGTTCTAGTAAAGTTCTCTCAAGTGTTGGTTTAGAAAGGGATGTTTTGTCCTTGATAACATTGTTTTGTTTTGTTTTGTTTTGTTATCTTCAGGTTTTAAAGGAACAGTAAGATAAAGAAGGTGATCTTCAAGGATATTTTTAGCTTCAGAATCTATGATAAATTTTAGAAGATGGAAGTGGATAATCTGCTAGAAGATGCTGCTCTGGCAAGAGACCCAGAATAGGAAGAACATGTAGAAAGCAACTTACTTGGGCGAAGTATAAACATGCATGAGAAGACTTACTTCTCATCTTTCTCTGAGATAAGTGCAGATATGACTGAAAAGGTTCAGACATTCATTCCAGTTGATACTGCATGGACTTTGCAAATCTTCCAATAACATGATGGTGGCATCCACTGCCAAAGCATGAATGTTATGAGGAATGTAAAGAGAGATATGGACATCAGGTGTGTCAATCAGAAGCCAAATACTGTCTTTACTTATTATGCTCTGTACGTTTTTCTTTCTCAAGAACAAAATCTTTTTTCAGATTAATAATTTAATAATCATCCTGATTTAGGACTAGACACTCTGCTAAGAGGTTTTATTTTATTTTATTTATTTATTTATTTTTTTAAATATATTTTTATTTATTTACTTATTTATTTAGACAGAGGAAAGAGAGAGAGAGAGAGATACAGAGACAGAGAGAGAACTGAACTGGGGGAGCTCCCAGTTCAGCATATGGGTCCGCACGGGCCGGGGCTGGGATTTGATCCTTGGTCCCCGGGGTTGCAAAGTGAGCGCTTAACCCACTGAGCCTTCCTGGCTTCCCCAAGAGGTTTTATATACATTATTTTATTCCCTACTCACTATAACCTTAAAAAGATAAGCGTTAGTATTTTAATTTTTTTGATGAGTCTCAGAGAGACAAAACAACTTGAACAGAAGGCTGCAAAATTAAAATTCAAACCCAGATACTATACCCCAAAAAGAATATTCTAACTCTCAGTAATAGATCACCCTGTCTCTTGAATTTAAGTATATGGGACATTAATATCTCTCTAGATAGAATCTATACTCAATCCTACCATCATATTTCTGATTTACTCTACTTCTAATATAAATTTTATTTTATTTATTTATTTATTTATTTATTTATTTTTTATTTTTTATTTTTTTATTTATTTTGACAGAGCAGAGAGAGAGGGAGAGAGATACAGAGACAGAGAGAGAACTGAACTAGGGGAGCTCCCAGTTCAGCACATGGTTCCGCACGGGCCGGGGCCGGGATTCGATCCTTGGTCCCCGGCGCTGCAAAGTGAGCGCCTAACCCACTGAGCCATCCCGGCTTCCCCTACTCTACTTCTTAAACACATAATCCTTGAAACAAATCAGAAGCAGAAGGTAAAGAGTGTTCTCGTTTTCTAGCTATGTGTTTGCTTTAATAGAGTAACCCACTCTCTAAGTTGCCTAGTCTTAAACTCCAGGTGGCTAAGTTAATTCAAGTAACTGAGATATCAATTGAGAGATGAAATATTATAAAACTGTTTATTTAGCATGACAAAACTACTTACAAAAGTAGGAGTATTTGTATATTTAGCTATTATTCATTTCTTAACATTTTCTAAAAGATGAAGTAGCTGAAACACACAAAATGGGAAATAATATAAATTGAAATGGAAAGATATAATAAACTGCTTCTGAATTTCTAACATCAATTAATTATAGGTGTTTAATAACTTGTAGGCTTTTTAAGTGAGAAATTGGTCGTAATTAAAGTAATTATCAAAGAATACAGGCATTATGACAGTGAGAAGAGACTTGGAATCACATAAAGCCAGATATTTTGTATTTTCAAATAATATTGCTTTTTAGGGCTAATGATTACATAAAAATGAATTAATGAATGCCCTTTCTAAACTTAATCTCATAACCTTTCAATGCCAGAGATATCCATGAAATTGAGAATTTGAGATGTGAAACGGTCGATGGAGAGAAGGTGAACAGTGCTTAACATGAAGCTTGACTCATCAGATTGTTCAAACCTTGGTCACGGAGTGCAGTCAGTGGTCATTTAGTCTTCTAGATTCAGACCAGTCTAGCATATATCATTGACATGGGAAATACAAAGCAAAGTATAGAATTTAAAAATGGTGTTACTGACATTGATTTTTTCCTATTCCAATTTTTGTTTTGGAAATTATGTTGTTACACATTTGCATTTCAACTTGCTTGTTTTCACATTTGCATTGTGACAATATCTACTGATCATCTTTTATTTTTTTGATTGTTTTAGTAGCTTCAGGTATATAAAACAAAACAATGATTAGACATTTGGACACCTCATAAAGAGATAATATCAACAAGTCTTCTACCCATCTGACATTGTACAAAGTTATTACAATACCACTGATGATATTTTCTATGCTGTGCTTTACAGTCCATAACTATATATTTTTTAAATTATAGTTGACATTCAATATTATTTTATATTATTTTCAGGTGTACAGCACAATGGTTAGGCATTTATAAACTTTATGAAGTGATATCTTGATAACTAGTACCCATCTGACACTATAAACTTGTATGATTTTTATAATATTATTGGCTATATTCCCCATACTATGTTTCACATCCCCATGACTACTTCATAACTATGAGTTTGTACTTCCTAATCCCTTCACTCTTTTCAGACTTCCTTCTAAACCCCTTCCACCTAACAATTATCAGTTTGTTGTCTGTAGTGATGAGTCTATTTCTATTTGTTCATTTATTCTGTTCTTTAGATTTCACATATAAGTGAGCATATGATATTTGTCTTTCTCAGTCTGACTTATTTCACTTAGCATAATACTTTCTAGGTTCATCCATACTGTTGCCAGTGGTAAGATTGTATTCTTTTTTTATGTCAGAGCAATATTCCATTGTATATATGTACCACAATTTCTTTATTCAGTCATATACTGATAGGCATTTGGTCATTCTCCTATCTTGGCTATTGTGAACAGTGCTGCAATAAATGTAGGGGTGCATATATCTTTTTAAATTGGTGTTTTGAATTTCTTTGGGTAAATTTCTTCCTGGGTACCCAGGAGTAGAATTGCTGAGTCATAAGGTAGTTCTATTTTTAATTTTGAGGAACTTTTATATTGTTTTCCATAATGGCTACATCAATTTACAATCTCTCCAACAGTACACAAGAATTCCGTTTTCTCCATGTCATTGCCAATGTTTGTTGTTTGTTGATTTATTGATGATATCAATTCTGATAGTGAGATGATATCTCATTGTGGTTTTTATTTACACTTTACTGATAATTAGTGACCGTGAGTATCTCTTTATATGTCTAGTGGCCTTTTATGTGTCCTCTTTGGAGAAATATATTTTTGTACTTGGATTGTTTTTTTGGTGATAAGTTATAGAAAGTCCTTTACACTTAAGGGAGTTCATAAGTTTTGTATAGTAACAGATAAGTTAATGAAAAACTAAAAGACTCTGAAAGGTTCATGTGAGCATAAATAGAAAATACATATCTGAATATCTCTTAGTTTTATTTGTTTATTTGGTTGGTTGGTTTTTCTAATGACTCCTTTAGAAATATATTGGAAAGAAAACTATTCCTTTGGTACAAGGTTTATCCCTAGGTTTCAGTTTTCTTGCTCATATATATAATAAAGTGGTTAATATTTATACAAAACTGATTTTTAATTTGTAGTCCAGATTTCCCTCCATCAGGATTTTCATTTAATATCAGTAAGTATATTGGTATGATGGAACTCAGTCTTGTATTTTGTAGCCATACACTCTTCTGTTTCCACATTACCAAACTCCCCATCTATATAACAATTGCTGGGTTCCAGTAGTTTAGAATTCAGCTGATGTCCAATAGGTTAACAGTGTTACCAAGACAAACAACCAAAGGAGTATCATACTGGGGTGGGAGAGTGGAAGGAATTGGGCCTAGGATTTCTGAGCTCCTGTTACGATATACAGCAAAAAATTCAAGTAGTAATTGGTGTAGTATGTTCCATAGCTCTCATGAAAAGTGTTTGCCAAAAGTAAAGCACACTTCAATTCAATAATGCAATCACTAGAGTTTTTGCATGAGTGTGTATTTAAAGTTTTGGTATACATATAATAAAAATAAAAATAATGTTTATTCTCATAATATGTGATTTAAATTTATTTTATTTTATTTAATGTCCTGATAGGATATTAAAATACTTCATTTCAAGCATTGACTACTCATTAATCATCAGTTTGAACCTTTTATTTGTATGTATGTCTATGTGTATATCATATAAACATAAATAATCATGAATGTTTGTGTGAATATATGCATATATAAAAAAATTTATCAACTGTTCCTTGCCTCATATCATAGGGAACAATCAGTACTGTGAATGAAACTGGACCTTAAGTAAGAAACTTTCAAAGTAGGTCATGTCACTTAGTGCTTTTATTTTCCCAGATGTTTTGCAACTACCTAAATAGACTGAAGGATTAAAGAAAAATTGTTCATCAAAGATCAAGTTATGGCAGTGTTTATAGAATCAGCTATACTTTCAACGTGATTTGAACCAAATTTGTCCAAATAACTTGAATTATTACTATTATTTTTATTATTATATATTGATGGTATATGTGTGTGAGGGGGAGGGTTGTTATTTCATATCTTCTCTTGGGGGACATGCACATTTATAGTAAACCTATAGTAAGTTCAGAGAAAGAAGGAAAGATAAATATAATTAAGTGTATAATCAAACATCTATAAACAAATTAAATAACTACTTTGTACCCAAAGTTTATTTCAACAGCTTTATAATATGTACCTTATATTGTGGAACATTCTATTAATGAGGCATGCTCTGGTTGTTGGCTAGTCATTATAAATGATTTTTTTAATATAGTCTTATTTTCTTCCTTCTTCCTTCCTTCGCTCTCTCCCTCCTTCCTTCTTTCCTTCTCTTTAGGTAAATACACCTTATAAAATATTCATGTGTAATTTTTTTGTTTATAATCCCCCTTTTGTATATAGTCTTAAATTTTCCAAGGAAAATACATTTACTTTATATGTAAAGAAGTGCATTGATTTGAAATAGAATTGAATATTTGTTAAGAAAGGTTCTTTTGTGATTTGTGCATGCTGGAAGTAACTGATTACACATTTCAGACTAGAGACTGTTAAAAGCTATAGTTTATGAAACCGTTATCACCGATACCATCTGGATAATGCTTGGCCATATAGAGAGTGAGCACATACATCAGTCAAGGCTGTTTTCTCATTCCAGGAGGTCATAATGAAACTCCGTGTGGAAAGGAATCTATATAAGGAATGAACCGTGTTCATAGTTGAATGGGGTCAGCAGAAGGCAAGTGAAGTATAGGGAAGTTTTATGGGATATGAGGTGTGGAATAGCTAATACAATTGTCCCAGCATGACTCTATATAAGAGGAGGGTCGAAGAAGTTGGATGTTCACTTACCAAAGCAAATATTTCAAAGAAAATCATAGACTTAAATGGAGTCAACCCTTCTTATAATTTCGACTTATACTCTTAGTGTTTTAAACTCAGAACTGATAATGACTTCTGAAAGTCATGTTCAGACAGGTTAGACAGCTATCTGACTCTCTGAGGTTGAACTAAATGCCCTTTGGGACACAGTTTAAGAAAGAGCTTGAGAAAATGAGATGAGAATCAAATCTATTGTTACCTATCAGCTTCAACATTAATTAGTTGCATTTTTATCACATGTCAGACTAGTCCTTAGGATAAGACTGGGATCTCCATCTTCTAGTGCTGAAGTACAGAATCGCATAGCTCTTGGGGATTGTATGGTCAGAGGGACTATTCCCGGGGTGGTTCTCAAGGGCCTCTGAAATGCCAGCTTCATTCTCTCTCTTCTCTCCGAGGTGAAAAGAAGCAGTCTCCATTTTCTCCCTGACACAGACTATCTTTACATACAAATAGGTAGCAATAATCAACTAATGAAGTATCCCCTCCAAAATAAGTAGAGAGCTCATCACTTTCACATAACCAGTCATTCACAACTTTTCTTTTATATTTTGCCACCAATAATCTCTTCTATTTATTTATTCCTCATTCTATGAACTTTAAAACTTGAGGGGGAAAAAGGAAATCTATATAGAGAATTTACTCACAATAAATAACAGCTTAGTTTTCATTAGTTTCCCCCTCATAAGAGTCAATTGCAGTATCTGATAATCATGAATAGAGTCAAGGCAATAAAAGCCAAGAGGTGAGATAGCAACCTCACAAAGGGTATGAAAGCTAAAGAATGATTTTCTGTTCTTGCTTTGCAACTTAGCCACGTAATCATGGAGTTTATTTAACCTTTCTATGCCCCTCTTCCTTACCTGTAATAAATGGGAAAACAATGGTACCCACATAATGTGATTGTGGATATTAAATACGTTCACATACATAATGCACGTATAATGGTTCCTCAAACTTAGTATCACTTTAAAAGTGCTAACTGCTCTTAATATTTTAATTAGCCTACGAAGACTTAAAACAGGCAAATGCATGACTTCCATAAAGTTTCATTTTCTATAACCGTTACAGCTTTTGCAAAATGAAAGGATTTCTTGTTTCTAACAGGTCTCAGGCCAGAAATTACTATAATAGTGTGGACATTTTGATGGGTAGGTAATAGCATTCATGTTCATGTCCCTGTACTTTGTAATGTGTTTTTATACATAGACATTCACTAAATGTGTTGATAATGTATGTTTTCATGACTTTTTTTTTTTTGACAGAGAGAGAGAGAGAGATACAGAGACAGAGAGAAGGGGGAGGGCCCCTGAACAGTCTCCATAGTTGTACATCATTGGTTTTTCCACATAGTTTCATTCCACAGGTGGGCGTGGGGCTGCACAGGGCAGGAACTGGGCCGGGGTCTTGCCCTGGTAAGAACTGAACTGGGGGCACTCCCCAGTTCAGCATATGGGTCCGCACGAGCCGGGCCGGGGCTGGGATTTGATCCTCAGTCCCCCGGGCTGCAAAGTGAGTGCTCAACACACTGAGCCATCCCGGCTTCCCCTTCATGACATTTTTCAGGTAGATATTATATACTTGCATCTATTCTGAAAGATTTATGGTAAAATTTAGTTGTAAGGTTTATAATATGCACTGTTTTAGTCATTTAACTTTTTATCATTTCAACAGGTCATGTTTTTTGCAAATTGCTTCACTTATAGTTAACACCGGTTTGCAAAATTTCCTAACAGTGATACCAGGAAGAATTGCTCCAAACTAGAACCTCAGGAAATCATTTCTTTAATTAAATGGTAGAGAAATAATTAAGAACAGAACTGGGGGAAAATTAGGCATGATGAAGGATGCAAAAAAAGCTAAGCTTAAATTGTGAGGATTCATATTTATTTATTTAGTTAAATTTATTGGGGTGACATTAATTGATATCAATTACATTGTTTCCAGGTATACAGTTCTACATTACCTTGTCTATACATTGCCTTATGTGCTCACCACCCAGAATCAGCTCACTTTTCATCACCTTGTGTTTGATTCCCCCTTCCTACTTTCTTTCCCCATCTCTCCCCACCCCCTCAGGTAACCACTAAACTATTGATTATGTCCATGAGTCTTGGTTTCTTTGTTCCTTTTAGTTTTATATTCCACCTATAAGTGAGGTCATATATTTCTTGAATCTTTCAGTCTGACTTATTTCGCTTAATAAGATATTTTCAAAGTCTGTCCATGTTGTCACGAATTACTGTATTTCATCTTTCCTTATTGCGGAATAGTATTCCATTGTGTAAATGTACCACAACTTCTTTATCCAGTCATCTATCACTGTCACCATATACCAAAATTAACTCAAAGTGGATTAAGGACCTCCACATAAGATCCGAAACTATAAAGTGCATAGAAGAAGGCATCGGCACTAAACTTATAGACCTTGGGCTCAGAGAGCACTTTATGAACATGACCCCAAAGGCAAGGGAAGTAAAAGCAAAAATAAATGAATGGGACTATATCAAGCTAAAAAGCTTCAACACAGCAAAGGAACCCATCAACAAAGTAAAAAGGAAACCAACTGAATGGGAGAAAATATTTGCAAACAATGCCTCTGATAAGGGGCTAATATCTAAAGTATATAAAGAACTCATACAACTCAACAACAAAACAACAAACGATCCAATTAAAAAATGGTCAGAAGACCTGAACAGTCACTTCTCTCCTGAAGACATACAAACCGCCAACAGATACGTGAAAAAATGCTCCACATCACTAGCAATTAGGGAAATGCAAATTAAAACCACAATGAGATACCACCTCACACCTGCTAGAATGACTATAATCAACAAGACAAGGGATAACAAGTGCTGGAGAGGCTGTGGACAAAAAGAAACCCTCATACAATGCTGGTGGGAATGTAAACTGGTACAACCACTGTGGAAAACAGTGTGGAGATTCCTCAAAAAACTAGGAATGGAATTGCCATATGACCCAGCAATCCCTCTCCTGGGTATCTACCCCAAAATCCTGAAAACCTTAATCCGCAAAGATTCATGTACCCCAATGTTCATCGCAGCACTGTTTATGGTGGCCAAGTCATCATTACAACCAAAGTGTCCTCTGATAGATGACAGGATTCTTAATTAGTCTTTCATTCTTGACCTACAAGGCATGTTTGTAAAGCCCTTTGTAAACTCTAAGTGTAACACAAATGAAAGATATCTTTACTTTACTTTTATTATATTATTAGTAATACTTCTATAATCACCATCTCTAACCTTGCTACATCTTATAGAAAAGTAAGTGTTGAGACAGGTTTCCAGATTTTAGCTACCTTACTTAAGTATTTTCTTTTCCAGGGCTGAGAATAGTAGCACTATGAAGCTGGGATTAATAGCATTCAGTAGACCTAGCCTATTCTTGGTCAAAATTAAGCATTCAGGCTTATGACAAAGTTGGCAAAGAGCAATCAGCGAGATTTGGTAGCATCGTGTACAGTTGGATCATGGCGTGGTATCTAAGGACATCAATCAGAACTGATTATGTTAAAATAGAATTCTCTAAGTGAGAGTCTTGGAGTCAGCACTTCTAAAGGATAAAGAGCTCAGAATATGACTGTGTAAGGACTCATAGGCTTCTCCTGAATGCTGAAAGGTGGCTTTGAAATATTCAGTGATTAAGTTACTCTCTGTATCTTGAATATGCAGGTACCTCTATCTTTTTTGTCGTATCTGGACATTTTTCTTCTTAAAAATAGACCTATTTTTAATAGCACATTGTTTTAGCTGTTCCAACAAGTTTGTTAATAAGTTTGTTGGGGAAGCCGGGATGGCTCAGTGGGTTGAGCACTCATTTTGCAGCGCTAGGGACCAGGGATGGAATCCCGGCCCCGGCCCGTGCGGAACCATGTGCTGAGCTGGGAGCTCCCCCAGTTCAGTTCTCTCTCTCTCTCTCTCTCTCTCTCTCTCTCTCTCTCTCAATCTCTCTCTCTGTCAAAAATAAATAAATAAAATATATTTAAATAAGTTTGTTCTATTGTTACAAAACCAGGATGAATTTAATAAGGTCAGTAGTTATGTAAATGTTAATTTTAAGGGAATTAAGATGCTCAAGGAATATAAGGGTAGGATATGGGAAGAGACTTATTAATGTAGTGCAAGAATTTTTCTCCAATTCTAATCTCCTCTTTGTCTTCTATTATTTATATACTCTTTATCATCAACATCTTTGTCTTTAATTTTGCACACACAAATCTCATGTCAAGTTGTTTAGTTGCATCATTGTCATTAATCCAAAGCATTTCTCTATGCTTTCATCTTTTGGGGGGTGGGAAACAAAACTCCAGCAGAATTTTTCATTCAAGAAAGTATCTCTAATATCTTGCACAAAATAGATGAATGCCCAAAACTTTTTGAAATAAGGCAAGCTAAAGAACATTTTTGTTTTACCACTCTTTTTTATGTTGGTACTTGTTAAAATCTGTTTAAAAATATTCTTAATTCCAGTGGAATCATATTTGAGTATCATGGGTTGCAATGGGAAACAAATAGTATTTTAAATAATTATTTTTTTTCCTTCTGTTTGGGTATTAATTGGTAACTATTCTTTATTTTAAATGTAAAATAATTGTATAATTATTATATTGAAAATTGATCATTCTCAAGAGTATCTAAGTGAGTGACAGATATAAATCTTTCTAGTAAGACGTATCTAAATGGGAATTTAATTTTCTGTGAAAGACAGTATTTACATTTCTGACCTGATGAACCAATTGGTAGGATCTGTCTAATTGAGTAGCAAAAGAGAAACCCAAGATGAGCTAAGTCAACATCTTTAACATTTTAGTGACTAACTTGCATATATCCTAAACCTATGTACTTATGTTATTATATCCTGGTTCATCTGATCAGTAACTTAAATAAAAACTATAATTGGGTTTCTTTTTTCTGTAATAGTTAAAAGCACCTTGTATGGAAACAAACAAATATATATATTCCTGTTTATAGCATTATCAAAAGCTAAAAGTAAAATCCTTTGACTTAATTAAAATTTAGTATTTTTTAAGATTAAAAAAAATTTGTTTTCTCTCTTTTAAAGATACAAAATGACTAATTTGCCCCATTAAAATAATACCTAATGCTCACATCAAGCAATCAGTATAGCTTTCAAGGTAAAAAAATGTGCTGGGTGACTGTTGCCCAGTTTTTTCCCTTACAAATCTCAAAAGCCCATATTGACTTTAGCCAATTTCAGATAGATGTTTGTTTGGTCCAGAAGGAGTTTTGGTTTTAGTTATTAGTCCTACATAAATGCTTCTCAGACATTAAAGTGCAAATGAATTACCTGGAGGTCTTATTAAAATGTAGACTGACTCAGAATATCCAAGATGGGACCCAATATTGTTGATTTTGAACTAGCTTCCAGGCAATGCTGATATTGCTGTTTGATGTACTATATTTTAAGTTACAAGGTCCTAGGAGATTTCTTCTCTAAGATTAAAAATGCCATCAGTATTATTTTATAGTTTTCTTCAATTTAGAGTGTTCCCTAGTGCTGCTTCCATAAGTCAGTTTATCTAAAATAAAGATGATTTAGGTATTCGGAATACTCCTTCATGATAATGTACATCCACTAGACTGCCTATGGCTATATGCTCCTTCTAATAATGAACAACCGATGGCTAAGGATCAAGATTGGGCAGTATCAGATGAGTACTATAAATACTTCAGAAATAATTGTGATATTTGCAAAATAGATATAATATGTGCTACCACCATAGGAGCACAGGCCAAAATGTTCTTTTTATTAAAAAAACAAAACACTTAGTGCTAAAATATGTGGACTATAAATAATATACCTCTAAATAACACATGAGTCAAACTATAAATCTAAAAAAAAAAAAAATTGAAATATAAATTAAACCAGCAGAAAGATATAAGGCTTGCTTCTCTTAAAAAATATTTTAAACTCAGTGAAAATAAAATTTATCAAACTTTGTGTGATACAACAAAGCAGTGATTAGAGGGAAATTTATAACATTGAATGTATATATTAGAAAAGAAGAAAGTGCTAAAGTCAATAGTCTAAGGTTCTACTTTAGGAAACTAGAATTAAAAAAAAAGAGCAAATTAAATCCAAAGTAAGCAGAAGAAAAAGAAATAATAATAAGTAGAACAGAAATCAATAAAATTGAAAACGAAATTAATAGTGAAACTCAATAAAAACAAATGCTCATTCTTTGAAAAGATGAATAAAATTAGTAAGCCTTCAGCCAGGCTAACTAAGAAAAAAAAAGGGGGGACACACATTTTTAATACAAGAAATGAAAGAGGGGGCATCAATGCAGATATTTATAGATATTAAAAATAATAATAAATGAATACTATGAGCAACTCTATCCCCACAAAAAATTTTAAAATAATTTTTAATTATAGTTGGCATACTATATTATATTAGTTTCATGTGTACAACATAGTGATTAGACATTTATATTATTTATGAAGTGATCACTCCAATAAGTCTAGTACCCATCTGACATCATAGACAGTTATTACAATATTATTGAATATATTTTTTGTGCTTTTATGTTACATCCTCATGACTACTTTGTAACAACCAATTTGTACTTCTTAATCTCGTCTCCTATTTTACCCACTCCCAACCCTACCCACCTAACAACGCTCAAAATGTTTTCTGTATTGATGAGTTTGTTTCTGTTTTGTTTATTTTGCTCGTTAGATTCAATGTATAAGTGCTATCATAAGGCATTTGTCTTTCTCTGTCTGACTTACTCTACTTGGCATAATACCCTCTAGGTCCCTACATGTTGTTACAGATAAAAATATTTCATTATTTTTTGTGGCTGAATATGTCCACAAATTTGATAAGCTAGATTAAAAGAAAGAGTTCCCTAAAAGGCACAGGAAGAAATGGATAATCTGAATAGACTTGTATCTATTAAAAATTGGATCAATAATTAATAACCTTACAAAATAGGAAGTACTAGGCTTAGATGGACTCAGTGGTGAATTCTATCAAACACTTAAGAAAGACATTTTACAAATTTTCTACAATTTCTTTCAGAATATGGACACAGAGGAAATACTTTCTGATTCATCCTATGATGCCAGAATTATGCTAATACCAAAATCAGGCAAAGATATTATAAGAAAACTACAAGCCAGTACGTTTTAAGAACATAGATGCAAAAATCCCCAACAAATTATTTAAACTGAAACTCTACACAAAGAATTAAACACAACAACCAACTAGGATTTATCACTAGTATACAAGGCTGGTTCAACATTCAAAAATCAATTAATGTAATTTATCACATCAATAGGTTAAAAAAGAAAAATCACATGGTCACATCAAAAGATGCAGAAAAAGTATTAGACAAAATATATCACCCTAAATACACATATACACACACAAACAACTGAAAGTAACAAAGACACGGAGACCTATGGACACACTCAATAGCTGGATGATTGCCTGAGGGAAGGGGAGGAGGGGGAAGGGAGAGTGGGAGGGAAGGAGGGAGAGGGCACCAGCATTATGGACATACTCAATAGTTTGGTGATTACCGGTACCTGGAGAGGGGGGAAGAGGGAGGAGGAAGAGTTGGGGGTGTGTGGGAGTGAACACTGGATATATGATGATGGAAGGGGAGATGATTCTGGGTGATGGACTCATAATGGGATGCATGGGTGATGTGATGTGGACTTGTACATCCAGAAACTATCTAATTGTTACCAATCAATGTCAACCCAATAAATTTAACAATAAAAAAAGCAATTAAAATAAAAGTTCTGCTGAGCAAACACATATAAAACAACCCCAAAAAGCAAACCAAAAAACCTTCTAGCCAAAGCAATCAGACAAGAGAAAGGAATAAAAGGTATTAGAATTGGGAGAGAAGTTAAACTGTCACTCTTTGCAGATGACATGATCCTGTTAAAGACTCTATCAGAAATCTATTACAAATAATAGACAAATACAGTAGAGTCGCAGGATACAAAAGCAATGTCTCAAAATCAACTGCATTTTTGTATGCCAACAATGAAACTTCAGAAAGAGAGAAGAGAAAATCCATTCCCTTTTCCATTGCAAACAAAAAAATGAAATACCTAGGAATAAATCTAACAAAGAATGTGAAGGACTTATACACTGAAAACTATAAGACACTTAAAAGAAATTGAAGAGGATACAAAGAAATGGAAAGATATTCCATGTTCATGGATTGGAAGAATTAACATAGTTAAAATGGCCATACTCCTCAAAGCAATATACAGATTCAATGCCATTCCCATCAAAATCCCACAGTCATTCTTTCAAGAAATAGATAAAAAAATTATCAAATTTGTATGGAACCACAAAAGACCACGAATCGCAAAAGCTATCCTAAGAAAAAAGGATAAAGCTGGGGGCATCTCACTGCCTGACTTTTATCTGTACTACAAAGCCTCAGTAATCAAAACAGCTTGGTACTGGCAGAAAAACAGACCCAGGACCAATGGAACAGAATTGAAAACCCAGAAATAAACCCACAAATTTATGGACAGATTATTTTTGATAAAGGAGCAAAAAATATACAATGGGGAAAAGAAAGCCTCTTCAGTAAATTGTGCTGGGAAAATTGAAAAACCACATGCAAAAAGCTGAATGTGAACTGCAATCTCTCACCATATACAAAAATTAACTCCAAATGGATTAAAGACCTCCAAATAATAAAGGAAACAATAAATTGCATAGAAGAAAACATTGGCACTAAACTTATAGACATGGGATTCAGGGAGGACTTTATGAATCTGACCTCATTGGCAAGGGAAGTAAAAGCACAAATAAACAAATGGGACCTTATCAAGCTAAAAAGCTTCTCTGCTGCAAAGGAAACCATCAATAAAGCAAAGAGGCAACCAACCAACTGGGAGAAAATATTTGCAAACAATGCCTCTGATAAGGGGCTAATATAAAAAATATACAAAGAACTTGTACAACTCAACAAGAAAAAAACAAGCAATCCAATTAAAAAATGGGCAGATGACATTAACAGACACTTCTCTCATGAAGACATACATATGGCCAACAGATATATGAAAAAATGCTCCACTTCACTAGCAATTAGGGAGATGCAAATAAAAACCACAATGAGATACCATCTTACACCTGTTAGAATGGCTATAATCAACAAGACAAG
>PVKE010021598.1:0-26358 GCA_004027555.1 Craseonycteris thonglongyai
TTCTTTTTTGTTTACTTACTGTTAAGTAGACTTAAATGCCTTGAAAGCAGGGACTCAAAGTTTGAGGTACTTGGTACTAACACATGGTAAGTCTTTAATAAGCATTTGTTGCATTAAGTACACACATACACACGTGCATAAACATCAGGCATTGACATAGCACATATTAATATATATGACACATTGTGTATGCTCCCCACAGAACAGACACATGCCCCCTCTGGGCACCTGGGTACTCACCAAGGTGTCCCCCCAGGACCCTCTTTGCTACTCTCTGTAACATGCCTCACATCCTGGAAAGAAGGCCGCTGTGGCTACAAGGCCCCACCCATCCACATTTCCTGGATACATTTGCTCTAGTTTAGGAAACATCACAGTTCACCTTTGAATTCTGGAATGTGAGCACTTCTGACATACATACAGCTAAAGGGAAGGAAATTCGCCACCCATTAGAATTTATGCTCCACAAGGCTCACTTTTTTTGTTTGTTTGTTTTAACGGTAAATGGCTCTTAGGAAGATAACAGGAAGAAGCATCTTCAACACACTTGTCCTCGTTCCCAGTTTGCTCTAGAAACATATGGCAGAAGCAGTGACTCAATTTCAACTTGCAGTTTTATTTCCTAGTTTATAAGAGCTGTAAAAGAACATCCAGCAAAGCAAGCACTAATCTTTTAAAGCTTCCAATAATAGTTCTTGTTTCTAATAACAAATGTTAGGGTGTATTTACCAAACATTTTTTTAAATTCAAATTCAGTATGTTTTATTTAAATACATTCAAAATTTTTGTAATATCCAAGTTGCTCTTTTTTTTTTTTAAGATTTAGTTTACTATTTTGAGAGAAGGTAAGAGAGAGAGAAGGTGAGGAGGGCCCAAAGCAGTCTTCCTAGTTGTATATCATTAGTTGTGACATGCTTTCATTCCACACAGGTGGATGTGGGGCCTGGTGGGGCGGAAACCAAACCAGGGGCATCCTCCTGCCTGGGAGGCAAGATACTTTGCCGCTGTGCCATCCCTGCATTTACCAGTTTCGCCACAGTTCAGCATATGGGTTTGCACAGGCTGGGCTGGGAATCAAACCCCAGACCTTGCAATTGCGAGGCAAGCACTCAACCATGAAGCTATACATCCTGGCATCTCTGACAGTTGCTCTTTTTAAACCAAAAAGCTTCTTAATTCTAGATAAAAATAAGCACATGGATGATACGCTATCATGAGATCATGGTTTTGTTTGTTTGTTTTGTTTTTACCTTATGTGAAGGACTTTGGTTAAGAAAAGAAATACTGTTCCTTTTGTCTGTGAGGGACAGTGAGAAAGGGTCATGTCTATATTATCATGCTTTTGATAATCAAGCCCCTTAGAGTTAGAGCCATTGTCTCAGGATGCATCAGTTCTACTGAGGTTATTTGAGTGCCTCACAGCGTTCCACTCCCTGCTTTGCTTAGCCACGGATAGAACCTACACTGGACAGCCACTTGCAATAGCGAATGTCCTAGGCCCCCAGGCTACCATCCTTCTTTCTCCATGACTCTCCTAACCCCGATTGCTTGGGTAATTGGGGAGCATTCTTCCTCTTGGAATAAGAGGATAGAAGTCCAATAGTTACCATTTTCTGTCTCAGAAGGGCATCTGGAAACAGATGTTTCTAGAACTCTGAGATCTTCCTGCTGTCTACCCTCTACCATTTTCCCATGCTGGTGGTTTTCTGAGGCGCTGAGCAGTTAAGACCGTTGGGCCCCAACGCCTGTGTGCATGCAGAGGAATAGGTGGATAGGAAATGGTGGGGGTAGGGGTCAGCACTGGAGGGGGAGCAGAGTCCCCAGGATGACGTGGCAGTGGCAGCCCTTCAGAGGAGAGGACATCAAGTTGAAGGCCAGGGCTTATGTGATGAAACAAGAATAGGAACATCACTGGGCCTCCGATGGGAGCTGGGGGAGTTCAGACCGAGTACAGTGGGGGTCAGGGAGAGGAAGGGAGGGAAGAAGGAAGGAAGGGGCTGAAACGCAAGATCTATTTTGTATGCACTTCACTTCCAATCTGGAATGTGCTGGGGATAGTGTGTCAGAACACAGGCCTTCTTGGCCCTTGCAACATCCTGCAGCTGCAGTCCTTGATGGGGGACTGGGTCCTGTAGACAGAAGCATCCATAGAAGCAATTCTTCATCGAAGAGCACGTTATCATCACTCAGTGTGGGTGCTTATTAATTAAGGCAGTTTCATCAGATTCAGAACAGATGTCAGATGAGAGAACACCCAGCTTCTATTTTGTTTATGCTTAAAATGAGTTTTACTTGGGGAGCAGCTGAAGGAAGAGTGATCCTGGAACAGAGAAGACTAAGGGGAGACATCGGAACTGTCTTCAAATATCAAAGGACCGTCCTATGTGTGGAAGAAAGGCAGGCTCATTTCTTTAGAGATCAGAGGGAGAGGAAACAGGTTTCTATGCAGTCATCGTGCATAGTACAGGCTGCTTTGGGAGGTGGGGAGTTTCCTGTCTGGGGAGATTCAAGCAGAAGCTATGAGATCATTTGTCATGGGTGTCCCATGGGGATCACTGTCCAGTAGGCTTTCATGATCATTCCTTCACAGCTGAAGCCTGGTCCAGCCTCCTCTCTCCTCCATGGGTCTCCTTTGAGTTGCCTGGACAGGGCTCACCCAAGACAGCCTAAGCTGAGCCTGTCCCTGTCTGACTTATGACTTTACCTCATTAAAAGTGACCAGGGCCCTCACCGCTGCTGAGTTATAACCCAATTATCCTAACTTTGACCATATGAGAAAGTTATTAATAGCTTCATTTTACTAATGAGAAATGCAAGGCTTGGGGAGGTTATGTAACTAGCTGGTTAAGTGGAAGTCTGGCCTAGCTCCTAGCCACTAAGCCATGCTGCTTTTTAAGAAATTAATCTCAAATATTTTTCAAGTACAGTTGACATACAATATTATATTGGCTTCAGGTGTACAACACAATGATTAGACATTTATCTAACTTACGAAGTGATTACTCTGCTTAGTCCAATTCCCGTCTGACACCTTAGTAGTTAAGACAATGTTATTGACTGTATTCCCTATGCTGTGCTTTACTTCCATGTGACTATTTCTATCACTGGCAATTTGTATATCTTGATTCCCTTCACCTTTCTCCCCCTCATGCTGATTTTTAAAGGCATTCTTAGGTGAGAAGGTAATGTAAATAATCACTCCCCTAATTTAATCTGTCTGTAAACCATGTTTTTGTAATACATTTTTTTAAATGGTGTTTAGTGACACATGACTTTATCCCCAGTCCCTACCCACAGAATTTTGGTTTCCTACACTCTCCTCTTTCATTATAGGCCCTACAGATTAGTGATTACCAAACTCTCTGGAGTTGTAATACCCAATAATTGCTGGCTTGATTTTGTAATCCATCCTCCCACTGCTTCCTAAAAATACCTTCTGGAGCAGATGGAGACATGCAGGTGCACGTGCAAACCAAGCAAATTAAAACACATCTTGTTTCCACATATTCCGTGAGATTTGTGGAGACAACAAAATGTTCTGGGTGGTCTTGGACCTTATGTCTTGGGTCAGGAATGTAGGAGTAATGCAAATTAAACAGGTAAGAGACTCCAGGACAGACTGTGTCACTGAGTCACCACCTAACTCTGAGCTTGCATCACCTCCCAGGCGTCAGCGCTCCCACGGTAAAAAAAGAGAAGGTGGGATAGTTGGGCACACAGGTCATGTCTACAACCTTTGGTGTAATAAGGTAGTGCTCTGAGTGTGACTTGGGAGGCAATATCCACTTCCCACACAGGGATGTGAACTGGGAGCCTCACACCTGCTGAGTAGGAAATTCCCACCTTAGTTTCTATAACCCACCTCTCTAAGGAAGGCCCTGCCTTCTCATAGCATTTCAGGAAAGGCTTTAGGAAAGCTAAGAATCCTCTGTCTTGTCCCTCCTTTTATCAGGACTCATGAGACCTCATCCCCAGGGCCAAAGCCACGACACGCTGGTGAGGAGGGAGTCAGAAATCATTTCCTGAAGAGAGATAAAATGGAATGGATGGGGTTCCAGAGAAATGGAGCCTTTTCCACACAACCCATGAAGAGGGGGATGTATCAGTGTCCACCCAGCCACGGAATGTGCTTTGACCCCCAATGGAAGGTTATAGCTAGCTGAGAGCAATCGAAAACACAGCTGAACGATGAAGATGGTTTCATCCCAAAATGATAGACTTATGAGAAATTTAGGAAACTCAGGGCATGTCCCTCTCCTGGTGCCCTTAAAATGTAGCCAAAGTGTGTACTGTGATGGAAACCAAAGGAGATAATCTCCTTTGGCTAGAGGGTGCAAGGAAGAAAAGGGACACACGAGGACAACCTGTCATAATCAGTGTTTTTTTTTTTCTTATCTCAAAATAAATAGATAGATAGATAGATAGATAGATAGATAGATAGATAGATTATTTGGCTTGTTCATTTGTTTTGGAGCTATGTTGTGTTAAGAAAAATTTTTAAAAAGCGAGGGAAGAAGGATATGTAGGAAAAAGGCAAATGATTAAAGAAACCAATTTCTATAAATTACAAATATACTCTCAAGCTTTTTAAAAAGCAGAGAGTTTGCCAGAGAGAAATAGTTCAATCAAGATGGAGCTTAAGGAAGAGAAAAGACAGAGGAAAGGGAAGGGAAAGGAAGGGAAGGGAAGCGAAGCGAAAGGAAGGGGAATAGAGAGGGGAGAAGGGAAGGCAGGAAGGAAGGGAGGAGGGAGAAAGGAAGAAAAACAGGGTCATCAGAAGTTAAAGAATTATTTCTTTTTAAAATCATAAAAGTAGCTTAATTTTAAAACATATTTAATGTAACAACTGATTTATTTGATTTTCTTTTTTTTTTCACTCTTCCAGTGATATTTTTCTGAAAACATTTACCAGTGTATCTCAGAATTTTCAGCAAGTAATCCTGTGCCGTAAGTGTCACCCTGTTACTATCAAATCTTAAAGGACAACTGTCTCTCCTTGACTCCACTTACTGGTATGACAGTGCAGAACAAGGTAAATAATGAGCTCTTCTGTTCTGGAAACAAACTAAAGAAATCACACTCACAGTTCTGGGTTAACAGTGAGAAAGTTGACCATCTGCTCTGGGTGGGGAGAGAGTTATGCGAAATGAATTGGAAAAACAAACTTGTGCATGGACCACACATGTGTTCACGACATGCAGAAATCCAGGACCGAGAAATTAATATCAAAACCAGTTCAGAACCAATGAAAGCCAACAGCTCTAGTACAGATGAGTATAGAACCAGGCCATATAGACATCTTCGTAACCCATGGTACACGGAATGCTCCCAGACAGCAACCCCTGGTGAAGATGGGCTTACAGTTAAAACAAAACAAAACACAACAACTACGGAACAAAATGAGAAAGGCACATAACAAAAATGGGAGTCTTTGGTTCAGCAGCCACAACAAATGAGCATGTCTCAAAAGAGGCTTTTAATAAGTAACTTTCGAAGGGTGAATGGCAGGTGAGAAGAGGAACATGGTGAGTGTGGTCAACATTTTCAGCAAGTCTTGTGAAAAGGAACAGAAATGAGGCAATAGCTGATCAGGGATGGGAGGGAAAATTAGTGGTATTTAAAGAGGGAAGACTGTGATAGGGGTGACTCAGCGGACAGAGAGGTTGAGGGCGTGTCGAGAGAGATCATTGCAGGAGCAAAGTCCTAGAGCAGGCAAAAGGAGGTGACAAGGGGGAGGGCATTGGGCAGGAGGAAGGATGCTTTGTCCATCATCACAGAGGGAAGAAACTAATGCAGATCTGGCGTAGTTCTTGCTTAAGGGGGTTGTGGGGAGATGAGGGTAGCTTTTATCTAGTGACTTCTAATAAAGACAAATAAAGCAAGGTGAAGTGATAGACTTAGAGAATAAAGGACAAAGCATATAATTGTCTTCTTGCAGAGGAGAAGAACTTCAAAGGATTGCAAGACAACACAGAGGTATTGAGGGAATGGAAGGCATTTTCAGGTGAGGGAGCATAGCAGTAGCAATAAGCTAGCCTGGGGAATGTCGCTGTAGCTTGGATGGTCAGTCAGCCACTTCGCTGAAGCGCTCCCAGATGCCAGTCTCTCAAGGTTTGTTCTTGGCATCTGTTCATTTTTTTCTGAATAAGAGGAGTCTGATTCCATTCTGGGGGGCACATACCTGGCCCTGGGTGTTCTGTGGCAGCATGGCATGGGGGAAGGGGTGAGGTGTCACTGTGCACTGTCTAGATTTCACTGAATCTTCCTGTTTTCAGCCCGTGTGTCACCCCCACTACCCCCTAGTGACCCTGAAGTCAAAATCCATTCTGTTATATTTAGGAACTAAATCTCCCTTCTCCTGCTGGTGTTGGTGGTGCCAGGCTAGGAATGGGAGAGGGGTAAGTCCCTGACTGTGTGCAGTGGGGTAAAGAACATGGATATTCAATCCACAGACAGACTTTAAAACAATGCTCCCCTCCCTTTTTTTTTCATGTCTGAGCCACACACTGACCTCTGTAGGCTGGGTAAGATCCAGTACAGGCCCTGGAGGTGGCTCCAGGGTATTTGAGCAAGGAATTCTGTCCTCTGTATACTGGGAGCATGATCTAGACGAGGGCGCAGCGACTCTTTACCCCATGGCTGTAGGAAGGCCCCCACCACGGCCATCTAAACTGTGTCGCGAAGGGCAGAGACTTGAACTGGGGGCTCTGAGGGACATACATGTAAGTCACATTCACTGAAGCAGAAGATTACAAACAACTTTCTCTACAGCATTCTTTACTCATAAAATGGGGAATGCCCAAACAGACAGAGACCCTAGATGCGATGTGGACCTCTAATCTGAGTCACAAAACAGATTCCATCTACTAGCATCAAAAAATGCCACCGCCCCCAGAATCTTCTGGAGTCTTAATCCATTGAGAATATTGTGCCAAGAGCTTCTTTGCCTCGCCTGGCTGAGAGCTTCATAGGTAGAAGAGGCAACAGTGCTTAGTTCACTGTTGACAAAGAAAATGTGGCAGGCAAGGTCAGGGACAGTTACTGTGCACTCTTCACTTGGCTTCTGACTCCAGTCCTGGGTTCCTTCTCACCATGAAGGGCCATGGAGCCAGGCAATGATGCGTCCAGAAAGATGGGAGCAGCAGGGAGAAGCAGATCCTGCTTTCTGCAGGGAGTTCCTCAGGTCTTTCATGTTGAGGAAGAGCAGTGGGCCAGGACTCGGGAGTTTTAGGATCGGGAACCAGTTTTCCTTTTTACCAGCTGGTGACCATGAGAAGATAGCACCTATAAAAGGCATCAGTTGGGGAGTTGTCTAAACTGGGGTTTGAATCCTGGCTCTGCTGCTTCCTAGATGTGTGACCCGGGACAAGCTGCTCACCCTTTCTAATCTACACTTTACCTGTTATCCAAATGAGCACACCAGCACCCTCCATCTGGGCATTGCTGTGAGGGTGCGGTGAAGTAGTGCTTGTAAGGGACTTAGCGTAGTGTCTGGCACTGAGGAAATATTCCATTAAGCGTTCTGATGATGATGAAAATTGTGGTAATAATAGAACAGATACTAACGTTACTGTAGGCAGAAAGCACAGGGCCTGGGGAGAGCAGGGAGGAAGGGAAGGAGGAAGTGAGGGACACTAAGAAAAAGAAGAGATGAGATCATTCTTAAGAAAAGGTGCAGCTACAGCTAATTGTAACGGATTATAACACTATTAGCATTGCAGCCTGGGAAATCTCCACCTCCTGTGTGGTCATGAACGGTTCCTACAAGGGAATCCCACCTCCCCACTGAAAGGCGTGGCCAGCAAAGACCCATCCCAGGAACCCCTGTAATGCCACCCCTGAATATTTCAAGTCCTCATTAATAAATAATCCTAGGGAAGCTGGGATGGCTCAGAAGGTTAAGCGCTCGCTTTGCAGCCCCAGAGACTAGGGATTGAATCCCGGCTCCGGCCCATGCGGACCCACATGCTGAGCTGGGATGTGCCCCCAGTTCATTTCTTGCCAGGACCTATGTGGGAGGCTCCCCAGCCAGCTCCTGCCCTGCGCAGCCCTGTGCCCACCTGTGGAGTGAAACTATATGGAAAACTAATGCTGTCAACTATGGAGACTGCTCTGGGCCCTCCCCATTCTCTCTGTCTCTGTCTGTCTCTCTCTCTCTCTGTCAAAAACCAATAAAAATAAATCTTTAAAAAAAAAATCCTAAACTTTGTTCTTCAATGCAGGTGCCCTTTTTTCCTGGACTGCCCACTCCCATTATTTTGAAGGTGCGTTCTTTTCCTTTACTTTAATAAATCATCTGCTTCTCTGTCTTTGTGTGTTTTAATTTCTTTATTTGTACATTCTGAAATGCTTTCCTGTGATGATACAAGGACCTTTTCATTCTCTGGTAACATTTAGAGTTCTAAAGAACATCAGAATTTAGTTCCCTTCTTCTTGACTCAGTTTGCCCATCTGTAAAATGGAGAAAAGACTGCAATTCTTTACTCCATCATCTTTCTTGTTTGTTGTGAAGATCAAAGGAACTGAGGTGTTTGTTTCCAAGTGTATATCTGCAGAGAGTTGTCAATTTATGACAAAGTTTTTACCAATCTATGGAGAAATAGAAAAAATAATGAGTCAATGTTTTACAAGTAGAATTGTTTCCAATTTTAAAAGACTGTCTTTTATTCTGCTATCATGTCATTTCTATGTTCTCTGTGTGAGAATAGAAATATCTCTTCTTTTATGAAAGTATGTTGTTAATGGATGGCATGGTTTGTTTGTCTTTAATGTCCTCACTCAGCAAAATAAAAGTCATCAACCCTATACTGGTTCCTTGTTTTTGGAAATCTAATTGTTCTGTGAAATCACATCTATAAAGAAACAGCCAAGGTAAACAATTTCAGATAGCTTGCCAATCATGAGGGTTTGCATGGTGATAAAAATAACAGCACTTCATATTGCTGGGAACTGGCACACATTTGCTACATACTGTCAGCAGTCCAGCACGTAACCCATTTGACAGATGGAGAAATGGAGACTTAGAGCATAAGCAGGTAGGCTCTTTATGCAGAGGGGGAACACAATACCTAGTCTGCCTGTCTTCAAACCTCACAATTTCCCCTGAACTTTGCTAAAGGATTATTATGAAGGAGGCCCTGTCACAGCCAATAAAAAGTCTCTATACTAAGGGCTCATGGAAAAATCACTTAACTTCTCTCTGCCTCTAGCATCCAGCTGAGAAATTAGGTAGAAGTCAGGGTCATGTTGGAAACAGATGGAGAGTACATCGGGCCGTCCTGGGCAATGGAATTAGCACAAAGAAGCCATTCTCCATGCTTCTCTGTGATTCGGCGATCTTTGAGTACGTGCATAGGTGTCAGGCACTCTGGCCTGCTAACTGACAGAACGCTGCCTGGATACAGACTCGCCATCAGATGCCTCTTTCGCTCTTTGGCCAACTAGATTCAGACCCTCTGCTTCTCCCAGCTGGTCAGGACCTCTCTTCCTGATACTCTTGGTGGTGTTCTAGGTCCCAGGGGCCAGGAAACCAGCCCACAGGCCCTCCTGGCCTGGGTGATGGGAGATGCCTGCCCTCTTCACTGTCTCTCCCACTCCACCCTGCAACAGGCGCGATGCTGTGCATTGTACATTTGTTCTTATTCTTTCAGCTCCTCTGGGAGTAGGTTTTACTAACCTTATCTTACAAATGGGGAAGCTGAATCTCACTGAAGATTCAGTAACTGGCTGGGAGTCCCACAACCTGCAAGGAGCACAAGGAAGGATCCCCACCCTGCTATCCTCACCCTTTCTTTCTTCTTTTCTTTTTTTAAAAGATTTATTTTTATTGGTTTTTGACACAGAGAGAGACAGGCAGAGAGAGACAGAGAGAAGGGGGAGGGCCCAGAGCAGTCTCCATAGTTGACAGCACTAGTTTTCCATATAGTTTCACTCCACAGGTGGGCACGGGGCTGCGCAGGGCAGGAACTGGGCCAGGAGACCCCCGCATAGGCCCCGGCAAAAACTGAAGTGGGGGCACACCCCAGTTCAGCATATGGGTCTGCATGGGCTGGAGCCAGGATTAGATCCCTGGTCTCCAGGGCTGCAACGTGAGCACTTAACCCTCTGAGCCATCCCAGCTTCCCCTCACCCTTTCTTTTTGAATATAAAATCCAGTGCTTCGTAGTTCTCTCTCCAGCCCTTTTTAATTAATTCACTCATATAGAAGACAATTTAACAAGTAACACATTCCATGGGATTGTTTAATTTTTGTTGCAGGACTGAGCATTCATGGCATGGCAATATGGGGGTTCCCTTTTTACTATTATTTTTAATGCACCAAAATGCAGTTGCTTGATTAAGAATAAGAGTATAGAAGAGCTTATGAAAGAAAAACTGTAGGTCAAGCCTCTGCTTCATCTCTCTTTATCCCAATTCCATAACCCAAAGACAACCATTTATACCCAATTGGTTAGGAGGAATGTTGTGTTTAGTTAGTTGCCTAGTAGTTACCTCCAGGCCCCCAACTAAACAGCTCATACAATTAATTCTTTAGTCATTAACTTTAGACATTGTTTATTGCCTTGAGGTGAAGATTTCTTTCCTACCACCCCACTGCCCACTCCCAATATGCCTATAGAGATAGACTTAGGCATCTTCCGGTAAATCTCACCAGTGTAGTTGACCCCTCTATGTTTTGCTCTACGATTATGAGGACTATCTCCTTGCATCTCACTGTGGTAGATAAGGGCACTAGAACTTCCCTCCTCTGTCCATGCCTTCCATCTGTCAGTCCATGTGGTAGCCCTTTTATTTTTGTATTTTCGAGGTTAATCACATTAGCACTTTGGCCTGTAACCATACTTTCCTCACTCTGTCTAATATGGCTCCAAGCTAGGATCATGGTTCCTTTACTGGGGCAGCTGCCCTCAGACTCCTAATCATCCATCTTTGATTTCTTTTTATTGCCTAGATTGCTTAATTCGCTTGTTTGCCATCCATGGCTTGCCTTAAAACAGCCACCTTCTATTAACTGTATCTCTATCAGTCTGTAGCTTAAGGCCCTTGACCGCCACTCCGTCCTTGTTTGCTCTACAGGGGTCCTTAGAGCTCTGTCTATGACGCTGAAGAGGCAGAGAGCAGATTTCAGGTACGAGCAAGCAGAGCCACCTTCTTCTGGTGCCCGTGGCACTGAGCTCCACTCCACCTGGGCTGCTCATCCCCTGAAGACAGACGGATGCTTCCCTCCTCGGTGGCTGAGCCTTGGTGGCCTTCAGCCTTCTCCTGAGCTAACCGGTGATGATCAGGAAGGACGGCTCAACCAGGGTCATTACGAGGAACCTAGCACATGGAGGAGTGACAGGGATTTATATGGGAAGCAGCCATTCCTGGGCTTTGCCCTTTAATCTGATGCCAGCGAGCTTCCTTCTTCATCGAAGGATCCTGCTGAGTGTCTCACTCACACTTCGCAGGCAATTGCTAGTGGCTGAGAAACCATTTCTGTAAGCCATGTTCACCCTGGTCCCCAAGCCTGGGCCCTGCTTCCTGGCTGTGCCTCAGATCCCTTTGGTGCCTTGATCCTGGGCTCTGAGGACCTGACAGCGGCTCTTCCACATTGAAGTCATGGAGGAAACTCAGAGCCTCAGCTCTTTCAGGGTGCGGCCTCTTCAGACCCTTCCTTTCCTTTCTAGATGATGAAAACAGGTTGGCAGATGGCAAGGATTTTTCTCAGGGGTCTTCATGTGACCTACATTCTTTCCTTGAGGATCATTTAAGACTATATTTCCTCCCCTACTTTTTGGGCACTACATACGAGGGCTGTCCAGAAAAAAAATCCAGCCATTGTCCATATAACAGAACGGTTACATGGCTGGATACTTCCCGGGCAGCCCTCATATTTTTAATGGCACAAAAGCAGAGAAATCCTGGCAGGCAGGCCTCTGCACCTGCAGGCTGCAGGAGTGGCCAGGCCCTTGCTGCCCTCATGGCCAAGTTCCTCAGACTTACTGAAAGGTTGAATAGATCTGCTATTTGGTTCTTAAATTCCATATCCTTGAATAAACAAAAAGGTTTAAAGTTAATGCCTTGCTTTTAAATAAGAATGGAATGTTGTTAACAGCCAAGTCCCGATGACACTTTGGTTTAATGAGACACTCCATACCCGAAGAGAGAAGAAAAGTGAAGTTACTTCCTCTGTCATTGCCAGATGTGCCGAGGGCCTTCTGCATGCCGGATACTGTGCTCAGTGCTTTCCTGCTTGACCCTCACTGCAAGCTGAGGGAAGAAGTAGGGTGCATCCGTGATTCTCAATTTCCAGGTAAAGAAGGAAGGGGCACCTTGTGGACAGAGTTTATCTATGCCTCTCGGTGTCTCCCAAGGCATCTGGTAGGATCCCCACATCTAATGAGGGCCCTCAATGTTTGTGAAAGAGTGAAATTGTCTAAGATCACAAAGCTAGTTTGGTCTCTGAGCTCCTAATCAAATGTTCTCTCCACTAGTCCAAGCTCCCTTTGTCTGAGCAAGCCAAAGGTTTTGAAAACAGTAAATAAGCAGATTTTAATAACTTCAAAACTCCAAAGAAAAGCTAACCAGATGCGTGAAAGGAAACAAGTTTTACTTCAACAAAAAAGAGCAGGCTGAGGAAGCTGGGATGGCTCAGTGGGTTAAGGGCTCACTTTGTGGCCCCAGGGACTGAGGATTGAATCCCAGCCCCGGCCTGTGCGGACCCATATGCTGAACTGGGGAGGGCCCCCAGTTCAGTTCTCACCGGGGTGAGACCCCGGCCCAGTTCCTGCCCTGTGCAGCCCCGCGCCCACCTGTGGAATGAAACTATGTGGAAAAACCAATGATGTGCAACTATGGAGACTGTTCTGGGCCCTTCCTCCCCCTCCCTCCCTCCCCCTTCTTTCTGTCTCTCTCTCTCTCTGTCTCTCTCCCTTTCTCTCTCTCTCTCTCTCTCTCTGTCAAAAACAATAAAAATAAATCTTAAAAAAAAACCCAAAGAGTAGATTCTAGAAATCCACGATACTACTATCCCCTGACTGCTCCATCCTTTGCATCTTAAATGGACAGATGGGTCCTCCTAGGTGAAGAGATGGTCCGTTTTGTATAGAAAAGTCCATTCGCCTCATGAGCCTCCACCCCAGGTGCACTGTGTAAGCATGGGTGGCAATAGTACAGCCCGTGTCCCCTCCGCCGCTCCCCACGCCCTACATCCTTCCTTGTGATCCCCTTCCAGGCCCCCAGACGTGTCTGGAGAGAGCTGCTCTGATGTCAGAGCAGCCCACGTACCATGTGCAGTGAATTGAATCGATGCATCACACTTCGGGGTGTGGGAGCTAATGCGATCAAGGCCCAGCCTGGGATTCACTGTAGCATATTACACCCATCAATCACTCACTCCCACTGGACAGCCCGCTTCCAAGCTGCCTGAGTGAACACTGCAAGTGCTTCTGGGACTGACAAGCATTAGCTGAGTTTTAACTACCTCTGTGTCTCTCTTGACTCAAGATTTGAGTTATTTAAATAAGATAAAGCCTCTGGCCTTGCCAGTCCTTTAAAGTACGGAAACTGCTTGGGGTCCACCACTAGAGTGAATGTTGGAGATTTTTACCTCCTGAGAGAGGCTTCCTTTTTCTCACCCCCTCTGTCCTCAGAGGTGCTGAGCCCAGGCCAGCTCCCCACCTACCTGCTGCCCAGCATTTCCCACCCTGTGCAGGCCACTGAGAGGGCACTGCATGGTACAGGGGACAGATGGCGCATACACTCCCCCGTGGAGAAAAGGGGTGAACCACTTATTTGCTCCAGGGCCCAGTGTCCCTATTCTGTAAAATCTCCTGTAATGATCTATATACGAGGGGGGACTCCCTCCAAACTGGAATTGATTTACAAAATATAATGTGTTTATACTGTCATGTTTAAACTTCAGTCACCTTCAAAGTACTCTTGATGCAATACACCATTGGAGACACTTTTTCCACTGCTCAAAATAGTTTTTGAACTCATTGATTTTGATGCCTTTTAGAGCTTCTGCCATTTTTTGTTTCGCTTCTTCCACATCAGCAAAATGTCTACCTTTGAGAACTTTTTTCATCCAGGGAAACAAAACAAAGTCTCTCAGGGCAAGATCTGGTGAATAGGGAGGGTGGAATATGGAGGTCATGCCGTTTTTTAGTCAAAAACTGCTGAACACTCAGCGTGGTGTGGGCAGGTGCATTGTCTTGGTGGAAGAACCAGTCGTCTGTTTGCCATAACTCAGGACGTTTCTTCCTCAAATCATGATGCAACCTTCTCAAAACTTCCAGATCAAAACTTCGATCGACTGCTTGACCTGGAGGAACAAATTTTGGGTACACAGTTCCTCTTGCCTCACAGAAACAGATGATCGCTGTTTTCCAGGGTTTGTTTTGGGTCTGCCTCTGTATACATCTAGTGTTACATTGACACAGCCTTTTGGTCTTCATTATGTCACTTAGTATTTATGCCAACCTTCAGAGGGGGCTATTATTACTCTCATTTACTCAGTTGATTAATATCCTCATTTACGGAATGCTTAGTATGATTCATGTACTCTCCTAGGCTTCACTGTTTAACATATTATTTTATGATTATATCCCCCCAATAAGGGGATTTTATGAGCCTCATTTTAAGGAAACTGAATCTCAGAGACACTAAGTAATTTGTTCAAAGTAAACAGCTTTGAGTTCACAGCCTGTGTGAGCTTTTCATATTTCAGAGCAATTGTGTAGGGCTCAACCAGGGCTCGAACTATAGGGGTCGCCATCCCTTGTCCACATTTGCCTTTTAATGACATAAACTAGGGTTGTGGAGTGGGAAGAGAGAACTCTTCACAATATCAAAAGATCAGAAGGGTCTTTCAGCTACAAGGGGCTCCAGAGCTCCATAAATTCTCCAGCAAGGTCTCCAGATGCATATGATACAAATGGTGCCCCCTCGGGCTTATTGACACTCACTCCTGCCACGTGCTCACACTCAAAAGTCAGCCTGACTTCATGGAAGGAGGTCTGGGTGAGAGGTAGTGGAAACAAGACAAGCTTCAGAAGCTGATGGGCCTGACTTTTGAATTCTAGCTTCAGCCTTGAGCTGAAAATCACCTATCTGTTTTGGGGCCTCAGTTTCCTTATCTTTAAATAGAGGAAATATTACGTACTTATTTTTGCAGGGTTCTTGTATGGCTTAGTGATAGTGGCAAAGAATAGGTGGTCATTAAATGGTGCCGATGGGGTTGGTGGTGGTGGTGGTGGCAGTGACTATTATTAATCCTCCTCCAGATGGTCCAAGCTCATTTCCCCTTACATTGTTCTATGTAAAGATAACGATAAGATGAGACTATTTGGAAAAACGAAATAAGAATAATTGCAACAGATTGTCCTTGCAATAAAATATTCTAATTACTGAGCTAGATTTGGAGGCCAAGTCTCATTATTACAAATACGATAATTAAAATGCTGCATAACAGAATATGGAAATCTGAATGATTTCATCACTCACTTTTGGCCAAACAGGAACCCCACATGTGTGGGGTACATTGTTAATGATTTCCCTCATCCTCGTGACAGGACACGTAGTTCAGATACCACCAAGCCTGGATGAGGACAACAGGTGGAACCCATCTCAAATATTCAAAACCAAGAAAATTACATCAGACACAATCTGATTCATTTCCTGTACTGAGTGAAGCTGAATCTGGAACAGCTCCCTTCAAATTGAATTGTAACAGCATTAGATTTATTCTTGATCATCCTCCATTCAAAACAAATAATTCAGAAGTTCCACAAAATTTTTATCCTAATATTTATTGGTTTGGCTTGTTGGTCATTTTGTCCTCTCAGTTCCAGGCATGTTCAACTAAAATCTGAAGACCGGCTTTGTTCTAGGGTGCTGTGCAGAGAAGGAGGGAAGCTAACACTCCTGTAGCACCTGCCATTAGCTAACTCTGTAAAACACCTCCTGCGACTCATTGTCACCACCTCACTCCCTGCCCTCAAAGGACTCATATGCAAACGGAAAAGGCAGACACGTATACAACCACAGCACACTGCAGGTAGTTTAGGTGCCACAAGAAGGGCAAGTGCAGGAGAAGAATTTAATTCCAACTTGGAGAGACAAAGCAGGTTCCAAAGAGGAGGCAGCATTTGACTTGGGGCTTGAAAAGGAACAGAACTTCAAGACAGGAAGTTGGGAAGGGGAATTGGGCCATTGTGGATGGAGTATATTGCTAAAGTTGAAAGTTTCTTTAGAAACCAAGTAAACCCATGCAGCTGGGTCTTATTTATGGAGAGGAAGAAGAGTTGGGGTGGGAGGTCCCTGTATTTGCATTCCCTACAATAACTGCCGGTCAGGGAAACGACTAGCAACAGAGTTCGACCTTCTTGAGCAGATCTTTTTCCTGTGGTTCACATACTCAGATTTGCCGCTACAAGAATCTCTGAGGGTCCAGGTGGTGAAACACAATCCTGGTGGTCGATTAAGGCCTACTGCAAGCATCCCCTGATATCTGGGGGCAGCCTGGATTGTGTTGGTTTTGTCCCAAACTGTTCAGCCAAACCAAGGCTCGGAGAGGAGCAGAGAGCTGGCTATCATGCCCAGCGTATGATACATTAGAGAGCGGCTGGTGAATTATGTGCCCATTAGTTAAGGGGCCCTGGGGCTTTATGACTTGTTCTTTTTGTAAATCAAAAATAATAATAAGAGCTCACCCTCTTCTCATCCTGCTGGAGAGAGTATTTCATCTGTCATTATACAATTATAGCTGCTCCCCAAGACAACTCCATTCCAAACTCCAGGCTAATACAGAATTGGATGAGAAGTCTGTGCTCCTATCCTGGCCTACTTAACAAGGACTCAATCATAAGAAGTGACTTGTTCCTTTTCTTATTGAAGAGGGTTGGCAGCCAAGCCAGGTCAGGAGGGAAGGTGACTATTATAGTGCAGAGACCATTCGGAGAGGGATCAGGTGACCTTGCAGTGAAGCTGAGAAGGCCCCAGCTGGAAGAGGTCCCTGATCATTCATCCTGATACCAATCTTCCCCATTCTGGTCTGCCCTGCCCTTCATCCTTGCCCTTTGGGGGGCTGGAGGTGTTGGCAGCTGGCAAGGACAGCAAAGAGGTGATGTGCGAGTGTGTGCGATGTGACGTCTTGTGTTTGGTAAGAAAACAGGGCTCCCCTCGGGGACAGGCAGGCAGCTCAGCCTGCTCTAAGCAGCGTCTCGCTGATTCCCAAACGAATGTGTGTGGCTGCTTACTTAGTGTTGCTTCACCTCATCTAATAGGCACATCACTCCAAGGCAAGATACACATTTCCAAACAGTACTTTCCCCCAAAGATGAAACAATGCAATAAGAAACAACTCATCCCCAGACCTTCAACGACAGACCCTGATGATATCGGTACACGAATAGAACTTCCATGACTGGGAAGCATGGTATATATTATTATGAAGCAACTCAGGTTTCTGAGGGACTCCGTGCTGAATGTGTCAGCACTCACTGCAAGTGCCCTGAACCAAACCCAGGGAGCTGAGACTCCTCATGCGTGGCTAGACAGAAACCTGGCCCATGGGAGTGAGTCTCTTCTGTTTGTCTTGGGCATTTGTTTCATTTTTCTCTGTCCTCTTTTTCTTCTTCTTTTTTTTAATTTCAAAATGACCTGAGTTTAATTCTGCACTGTTACATACATCATAGCTGCACTGTTACATACTGGATAGCTATGAGTCTTTGAAATATAACAGAGGCCATTACGCCTCACAGATTTCACACATGCATTCTGCAGTGACATTTATATAACTAGAACTTACTCTACCTTTGGTAAAATACACATTAAAATATCTTAGTCTAATTTTTCATAAGCCCAACTATTTGAGTATGCCAAACTTACAGTAGAATGATGATTAATCATTATATTATACAATACGAAGTTAGCCCAAAATTCAAGTATTTTTAATATTCATCTCTGGTCTTTATACTGGCTGAGATGTGAGCTGTAAAATTTACATAGCTAACTAGCATTATTTTTCCCAATGTTTATGTGTTCAATCGCACACCTAATCTTATATGTACTTGTAAGAGCTCAGGTAGGTTTACGTAGTCATAGTGTAGCATGGAATATATCATGTAAAAGTTAAAAAGTAAAATTATTTTCAAGTTTTTTTGTTTTTAAAGTGCTCCATGTGCAATATTAAATCAGCTTTCAGATTACAGAAATCCATTATCATTACTAGTTTTACAAAAGATCAGCAGTTAAACAATAATTTGTTCAAGTATGAATGAATAAATATATAAATTGAAGATGAAAAAACTCTTTAGGTACATTCTGATCCAAATAATACCTCCGCCCCCAAGTAAAATTTTTGCTTGAATACTTATGAGGGATAACAGGCAGTGAAAAGGAATGTCAGGATATCAGAGACTGGTAAGGTAACTGGTATGTAAATTTAAAGTGGTTTTGAATATTTTGGTCACAAATATTTGCCCAACACAACAAACAAAAATAAAATACTCATTCCTTATCAGAAAGAGGAAATAAGTCTGTTCAAATGTTAAGCTGTGTCAAATATTTTTTGAGAAGTTTTATAGCTAATAAGTTGCTTCATCCATGTTGTTGTCACTGTCTGCGCCAAAATCATCTCCATCTTCAAAGTAGGAATTAATGTAGTCATTTTCCTCTTCCTGCTCTTCTTCATCATATTCTTCTTGTTCTGCAGCATCATCTTCCTCCTCCTCACTTCCTTTACTGTTCTCTTTGCTTCCTTCTTTCTCTTCATTTTCCTCATCTGATTTTTCATCATCACTTTTCTTTTCCAATTCCTGGTATAAATGAGCTTCATTAACTCGATTTGTTTCAAGACATCTGCCATATTAGTGAGTGAAGTGTCTTTATCAGTATCGTTTGCCTTTTTGTATTCTGGGCCTGCTTTTTTGTATTTTTTCCTTGGCATCATCTCTCTTGGGAATCTTCTCCAATCTGGTATCCATTCTTTTTTGTCTGCCTTCATTTATCTTTTACTGTATCTTTCAATAACTTGTTTTTCTTCAGGTGTTTCTATAAAATAAGGCATTCTTTTCATAGTTTCTCTCAACTCCTGTTTCAAGGCCAGCATATAATCTTCACACTCACCTGTATTCAGCGGCACTGGTTTATAATCTGTATCAGGATATAGTGGGGGTGGTTTCAATACTACATCAGGTAACTTTTCATTTCTGCTAAATCCAACTGCCTCAACATTGAAGGTATAAGCAGCACGTCCTCTTCCTTTATTCCCAGCCATCGGAACTTGTTATACCAGAAAAGTGGGCAAATTCTGAAAGACACTGCTCTCTAAGTCTCGAGGCTTAGGCAAAACTGTGCAGCTGAAGTATCGGCCAGCAAGGAAGGGGTGCAGACAGAAAACGCTAGTGCTCGAGTACGAGTACCCTTCCCACTTATGAAGCGCGCTCGGCCTCCTCTTTTTCTTCTTATAGCCTTGGTTCCTGACCCACTCTCAGAAATGGCCCTCTTTTAATTAGTTGGATAGTTAATGAATTATCATCTATTTAAGATATTATTAACATTGATAAACTACTTCAAAGAAAGAGAGCATCAACAATGACATGTTCTGCCTGTGTGTTCCTTCTTCATCTCATCCTTCTTCCTCCCTCCACCTAAGGCAACCAGTTGTCTATTATTACCTTGATTAAAAAAATTATTATTTGTAGTATTTTTACTGTTAGGTGTTTCTCACATTGGTAAACAATATTCCCCTGGGCCTTCATTTTTCACTCAATATTTTGTACACGAATGCATATAGCATATAATATGTGCGCACTGTATAGCATGTAATTATAATTTGTTCATTTTTACTGCTGTTATGTGGCAATGGTCCAACTTATATATCTATTATCTTGTCAAAGGGCATTCATTGATTCTGGATATCATATCACATTTGCTATATAAACAATGGTGCTGGAACGTGGTTGTATGAGTGCCCTCATGTACATATGGAAGCTTTTTTCTTATATGTACATTAACAGTGAAATTGCTGGGTCACAGGGTATGTGAATGTGCAACTTCATAAGACAATGCTAAGCTACTTGCCACAATAATTGTACCAATTTGCATTTCTACCAGGAAAGTATAAGAGATCCAGTTAATGGATATATTCTCCCATACTTGGCATCATCAGACTTCTTAATTTTTGCTATCAAATGAATGCACATAGCAGCGGGAATTAGTTGCTACATCATTTTTGAAAACAAATCTGGAAATACTTATTAAAATTTTAAATGGACTATTTCCTTAACACAGGAGTGCCTCTTTTAAGCATATAGTCTAAAAAAAGTTATTAAAGTAAATATAAGGGTAAATTTTAAGTGTATTTATTGGACTATCTTTTGTATTAGAAAAAGCTTGAAACAACCTGAATTGGCTGAATAAATTATGGGAGATCCATACATATATGAAAATACAACCATTAAAAACAAAACTGATTAGATATGTGTGCAATGACTTGAAAAATGTTGGCTGAATATTGTTAAGTGGAAAAAGCAAGTTACAGAGCAAGGTGTATGATGTGATCACATGTTAGATTTTCTTAAAAAGGGGGGAATGGGTGCTATGTTTCTTGTACTTGTTCACATGCACAAAAAGAAAGGTGTGAACAGATACAAGCTGGCTATTAATATTGATGAGCTCAGGAGAGTGGGACTGTGATGGGGCTCTGAGGAAGACAGGCTGAGAAGGTGGCAGAGCAGGGACTGTAATTCAGGTCCCTTCTGTCGTGTCTTCTCTGGTCTCAGTCTATGCCTGCACATGTCAACCCTCTGTTTCACATTGTTCAGTGTCTTCATATTCCCACATTTTAAGATAAAAAAATTTTTTTTTAAGATTTATTGTATTGTTTTTGACAGAGAGAGACAGAGAGAAAAGGGCCCAGAGCAGTCTCCATAGTTACACATCATTAGTTTTCGACATGGTTTCATTCTACACATGTGGGCAAAGAGCCACACAGGGTGGGACGTGAACTGGGGACCCCGCCCCCATAGGCAGCACACCCTAGTTCAACATATAGGTCCGCCTGGGCCTGGACCAGGACTCGATCCTTGGACCTCAGGGCTACAAAACAAGCACTCAACCCAGTAAGCCATCTGGCATTCCCAAAATAAGATTTCTTGCCCAACATTCAATATCCACTAAGAGCTGGCCCCAGCCTATTGCATCTCCTATTCACCTAGTGTTTTAGTCAAATTACACTTGACTCTTTTCTAAACATCCATGGGCTTTTCTCCTCCTTGCCTTTGCTCATCCTGTCTACTTAGAAGCTCCACCCTATCCCCACTTTCTCTCCAACACTGCCTAAAAATCTTGTCTGTTCTTCAAGAGTCAACCAAAAGACTAAGACAAGGATAGTACCTCTCAGAAAGATTGCTGAGTGCCCAGGCCTCAGAAGTATGGAACCACGGTAGGTTCAGGAACCTCAGTGGGTAAGTTTGCTAACTTTCAGGGCACAGCCTATAGATAACCCTAATCCAAGCAAATTTGTTTTCCAGGTGTCTCAAGACTCAAAATCCCAGGAGAGGGAATGCTAATCCTATTGGCCTAGCTTAGATCAAGCATCCTTACCATTTTTTAAAATACCACTCATCTTCTCCACCTGAGTTCAGAACCAATTGAGGAAAAGACAAAGGAATAAGGCCACTGGAGACCAAACATCATCTGAATTATGGAGAAGATTTTTATTTATTTTTTATTGTTAAATTTATTAGGGAGACATTGGTTAGTAAAAACCACATAGGTTCCAGGCATACAATTCTATAGTGCTTCATCTATGTGTTACAACATGTGTTTACCACCCAGACTCAGCTTTCTTTCTCTTATTGAAGAATGTCATGTGAGTAAGTATGCTCCTTCATACAGAACCCCAGGAATAGAAACACCCAGTATCGCTGGCTAGATAGGCCTGGCTCCTGCAGAGCAAAATATGGGCTTCCTGCACAGTTAGGAGGATGGGCAGTGCCTGCCCATGTTTACTTTCCAATGGTCATATTAAGTCCCTATTCCCTCCCTGGGGAGGAAAGGCCTGGGGTATTACCCTTCTCCACGTGGAAAGATACATCATGCTGCCTCTTTTAAGACTTTAGTCAGAGAGCAGGCTCCTTGTCACCAGTAGCCTCACCGGTCCACCAAGGGCAGGCCTGCCAAGCCTCCAAATGGAGAAGGGGGGTGGAAGCTGGGTAGAAAAAGATAACAGGGTCCACTACCTCAGCCTGCATCCCCAAGATGCTCTGCTAGAAAAGATGGCCTTTACTAAGCCTGCCAGATCCTCTCTCAAGGTGCAGATGCCTTTGGCAGGGGCTACCCTCGTCAGCCCTCATTCTTCAGTGCTCGGAGCTCTGCGAAGTATGTGCATGGTCACTGTGTAGTGTCCGCAGTGTTGAGGGACAAAGAGACAAGAATGAAGAAGCAAGATGAATGACCCAAGTTGATGAAGGTGCCAGAATTATAGTTTCCAGTCCCATCGCTGTGTTCCCCTCCCCAGCCCCCTTTTTCCTCCCCATCAACCTTAGAAAGCATTGGCAGGATGAAAATAAGCTCCTGGTGACTGGGGGTGGCGGGGACTCAAGGTTCAGTGTCGCTCTTCTTGATGTAAGAAGCCATGTGCTTGGACACAGAATGCTCCTGAGGGCAAGCCCTGTGTCCCCAAGCTGGGTGTTCTGCTTTGCCCAGCCCTCAGCCAGCCCACCATGACCACTCTGCTGCATCAGGTCAGCACTTCAGCTGGCACATGCTTAGAGGCTCATTCAGCCCATTTTACAGTGACCTACTCTACAGAAAGAGTATCATCGGACTCTCTTTCCTGAGGGATCCCCCTATGGGCCTCTAAATCTGAAGAGGTTTCTGCTGGGGGACAGGCAGGAGTCTTGAAAGAGTCAGAAATAAGGGGATGCTGGGATAGCTCAACAGGTTGAGTGCTTGCCTTGCAACCACAAGGCTCAGGGATCAAATCCTGGCCCTGGCCCGTGCAAACCCACATGCTGAGCTATGTTGTGAAACTGGTAATGGCCAAGATGGCGGCAAAGGTTCTTGCCTCCCATGATGGAGGCCCCAGTTTGCTTATGCCCATGTGGCCCCATATCCACCTGTGTGGAATGAAACTATAAAAAACCCCACAAAAACAAAACAAAACAAACCCCAAAACTAATGATGTACAACTATGGATGCTGCTCTGGGCCCTTTCCCCTTCTCTATGTCTTTCTCTTTCATCTTCTCTGAAAACAATAAAAAATAAAAAATAAATTTAAAAATAAAAAAAAAAAGAGTTAGAAATCAGCTTGTCTGGGTGGTGACTTGTAGCCTAAGAGGTTTCAGCAAACCATAATTATTGCTGATAGGAGAAAATCGACCAAATGATGAAATTGAAACACAAATTAAACATTGAGAAGATGAGAAATAATTGGACCAGATGAACTTTAAGGCAGGGTGCCCAACCTTTTGACTTCCCTGGGCTACATTGGAAGAAGAATTGGCTTGGGCCGCAGATAAAATACACTGACACTAACAATAGCCAATGAGCCAAAAAAACCAGAAAGAATCTCATAATGTGTTAAATAAAATTATGAATTTGTATCGGGCTGCATTCAAAGCCATCCTGGGCCACACACAGGCCACAGGCCACAGGTTGGACAAGTTTGCTTTAAGAAGTATTCCAACCCCAAGGTTCTAGGATTTCCTGACATGAGATCTCACTTGGTAGATGGTGAACATGGCAGTTTTTAAAATGTTTCTGAGATTCCGATTTCTCATCTATAAATGAACATGTTCAATGTCCACCTCAACAGGGCTATTGTAACTTACAATATTGTATTATATAGAGATGGAAGTGTCCTAAGCTAAGGAGTCCCACTCCAGTCCCATTTCTACAGCTTCATGTTCCTGGTTCTTTGCTCAAAATTCTCGTTCCCAAATGACAAGTTCAAAGTCTTTGCACCAAAAGATGAGCTCTCAGGATTCAGAGACAAATTGAAGAGACCGGCTTTGCCAGTCTCTCTGTGTTGGGTGGGGAGACATCTGTTCCCAGGTCCCCTGCCTGGATCCTGTGGGCACAGGGAAAGCCCCTGCAATGAAGAGAGGGGCCATAAAGGGACGTGAGTGTCCTGTCACCTATCCAGCCACCTTGGATCCCGTAACCTGCGAGGAGGCCTTGCTGGGGCTCTGAGACATCAGCTGAGGGCTGAGCCTACACTGGGAGCCAGGGCTCCTTTCGTCCCAGCCTCACCCTGAAAGCTTCTAGGAGTCTCCTCCCTTCTCCGGGCTGAGGTTTCCCCATCCTGAGAATGACTGGGTGGGAAAAGATGAGATTTAATTGTCACCAGCGTTGTTTCTCCCTTCCCTGGCCTATCTTAAGTTCCCTCTAGTACAAACAAAGAGATGCTACCTGCCTCAAGGATCAGCTGGCTGTGGTATCACAGTGCTGGCTCCAGTCACAGCTCCAACAGCTCTGATGCAATGATTCTCCTCAGCAATGTTCCTGCGATAAGTCATTTTCATGCCCACGTAGGGCACACTGGTTCCTCTATGGCAGGAAGGGGCCGCTGAATGAATTACTTCTTTCTCTAACCACTTGGTATTCTGGGAGAGGTAATTCACTTCACAGAGTCAAGCAATTTACTCCGATAGGTTCATCCTGAGTCACACCAGGCTTCCAGAGCTTGGGCAAATTACCCAAGCCTCTCCCTCAAAACGACTCCAATTGCTCAGTATGCTGAACAGAACCCTTCAATATTCTTTGGCTGGTTGTTAGTTTCCTGCAGAGCATTTATGAAATACCTTCTGTGTACAGAACCCTTGCATGAGACACCTTAGAGATTTGGAAGACAGATGTGCCAATCCTCCAAGGACCCACAAATAAACCTGGGAAACAAAACAAGTTCCAGATTCAGAGTTGGGAGAGCCTCCAAGAGGCCCTGGGCCAGCTCCATTGTCTCCCATTTCTCCAGCTAAAAGATGAGAGGACTCAGTCATTCATCTCTAAAGATCCTTTTCTTCAGCCTTCTAAAAGGCTATCCAAAATGCAGCAAGCTATTACAATGCATGATGGGAGAGTAAAAGTCTGCCTGGCTCCCCCAGTTCCTCACTGAACCTTGATACCCACCAAGAGTGTCTTTCCTTCTGTACCTTTGCTTCCTGAACTTGCAACGTCTCCCGAACCCTCTGCTGCTCCCTACTCCTCTTCCCTGAAGCTTCCCCCCACTTCTGTGGCTATTGGTTTGGCAAGATTTTAAGGTCCTCAAGCCTCCAGATTCTAATTAGAGCTTTGTGCCTTTGGGATCCCTTTATTTGCAAAGTGCAAGCAGTAGGGTGAGGTGAGCTCGTAGGTGACAAAACATCACAGTAGGACAACCCCTAACGACTGGTTCTGCCCCCTTCATTTTACAGATGAGGATGCTGAAGAGGGGAGAGTCATGTATCAAAGGTGATGCAGATAGTGAGGAGGTTGGAGAACTCAGGTCTGCTGTTGACCAGGCCAATGCTCTTCCTAACTTGTTAGTGTAATTATTTTATTCATGTATGCATTCAATAAATAGCTACTAAGTTCCTATGTGCCAGATCCTGGACTAGGTACCAGCCATAGAAAGATGGAAAGGAACATCCAAGAGTTTACAGTCTGGCAGGTGAGACAGACCTGCAAGCACCTTTCAGGTGATGCTCTAAGTGGTGTCTGATTCGAGGCTGCCTAGAGCATGTGGGAGCCCCAAAGAAGGGGTGCTGTTGCTGGTTTGGGGAAGGCATTAGAAAGGAGCTGATGGTGGAACGGGGAGAAAGATGTGTCAGTTCATTGGGAAGGAGATGCAGGGGAGCCAATGCCAATGGGAAAGGCTGTGTGAGTCAAGGATACCCTAGAGCAGAGATTCCCAACCCCGTGCCCGCAGGCGCCATGGCACCCATGACCTGATTTGTGTGCGCCTGCCATTATTTTACTGCATCAGAAGTTTTTCATAAACACTAAGTAAAACTATAATTTATTTTCATACATTTGTTAGAATTTTAAAATATTGTTTGAGTATCTACACAGGTTTATTATATTCGTTGGTATGTTTGCGATATCGTATGTATAAGTTTTTCCCTAGCTTTCGCCTTTGTACATGTGGCGTCTTGTTTAGCCGCTGCACTCTTTAAACTCTCCTCCACCCAACCGGGAGACGCCAAGTTGCCGTTTTGATTGCGGTTGCTGGACTGATCGGGTCGTGACGGTTAGCTAGGATCACAGTGTTTTGATATATTCGATTTTAAATGAACTAAAAGCGAGGTAGGTAATCTATTATTATGGTGGCAATTTGATATGATATTGTAGTGCTATAACTATTTTTATTTTTATTTTTTTAGTCC
>PVKE010021599.1:0-26353 GCA_004027555.1 Craseonycteris thonglongyai
CCTCATTTCTTGACTCACATTTTTTTTTTTTGGCATTTTTATTACAACTGAAAAAAAAAGTAAGACCCAGCTTTGCAAAATGTGGGTTTTCCATAAAGAGAAATATAGAATGATCAAGTATTGAAATTGCAAACTACTTCAAGCTTGTAGTTCATGCAATGATCAACAGACATCAACTGTCACTGTTTCTCTTGAAAATTTAAAACACTATCATGACAACAAACTAGCGGAAAATCTCAATTCCGTCTCTTACTGCATACATGACCATAAAAAATTATCTAGAGCAGTTTCTTTTCTTTAACATGGGCTTATCAGATTAATGAGCAAAATTTGCAAACCAGATGAACAGAACATCCAGAAATTGAAAAGTCTTTGCTCCATTTTTATTCATTTCCTAAATGAATTGAATTGCCCAAACTATGGCTTTCTACTTTCGTTGCCAAACCAAAATAAATGCATAAGTTCTGGCATTAAAAAAAGAAAAGAAAAAGGAAGTATTGAGAATTTTAGCCAGATCTTTAAAAAATGTTTATGTAACATTAGCAAATTTATGATGTAAAATCTACTGGCTGATATGATTTTAAGCTTAAGTAGAAATTATTAAACTCATCTATCTAACTTATACCAAGACTTATCAGAAACCCATACAACCTAGAAACAGACACATACAGACAAGAAATTAAAATAGTCCAGAAAATATTATAGTACTTCATTAAAAATAACCCCTCAAAATGTTATTATCCATTCATCAACTAAATTGTAATCTATAGTAAGCATGGCAAATATTTTTTGCATAACTCTTAACTAGGATAAATTTCTTTGTGGATTAAAGACATTAAAAATACTATATTTTGGGATATCTATGAAAATCCCAAAACTAGCCTTGAAATTGTGGTTCTAAAAATTTACAGGAGTCTTAATTATAATAGACACTAACATAATGACGTTACCTATGGATAATTTCAAACTACAAATAAATAGTGAGATCTAATTTCTACCACCATTCACAAGGACCTTACTGATTATACTGCTTTTATTGATGAAAATACTAAAACTCAGAGAATTTAAGTGATGGCTGAAGATCATAATCTGTTGGGCACTAATCTCCAATTTAGGGCTTTTGACCCATATTTTATGTTTTCTAATAAGTATCTTTCCACATATAAAAGAGAGGATAACCCCCCTCCCACCCCACCTCCTGATGTGATTTGAGAAGTTCTATCATGTCTTCCAGTCAATAAATACACCATCACCCTCCTGCCTAGGGGCCCAATGGTCTGCAATTTTGGCCATTTTCATGGGTTAATTCATTAGACACCTTTCAAAATGAAAATGTTAACTTGGTTGGAGATAATATATGTGAATACTTTTACTACATTTCCTGACATATAAAAAGCATTCAATAAATGCTTGTGATTACTTTTTAATGAATACATTAACACTCAATCTATTAGTAAGGAGTCATTTGTCAAATTAACTGTCACTTAGCAAAGTAGAATCAGACAACAAGACAAGGAGAGATAAATTTGATGAGGAATGAGTATGAAAAAAAAGGATATGTTCTGAACTGAACTAAGAGACACTAGCAGATGAGTTACACTGATTTTAATATGGATGTCCTTAAAAAAAGAGAAGGATACTGCAGATATGCTTTACTCTCTTCAGATTTTTTTTCTTTGAGGCAGCCATAGGATCATTTTTATCCTTCTGTGCTCTCTTCTTTTCAACATTCTAGTGCTTGTAATCTACTCTTAGCTGCTGGCTAGGTGTTACAGAGAATGGCAATTGCACAGCATTGTTAAAATTGAAAGAAAACACAAGAATCACACTACCAACTGTTGAATCTCACTTCTCAATTAGATCAATATAGTAGTTTTAAGAGTTTCAAAATGTTGCCCTGAAACGCTAGATGTGAAGTTTTGTGTGTTTCCATCTTTGTCACTCTTCTCAAAGAGTATAGCTGTATAAACTTTCATTAACTCTCACTCAGACAACATCTCCTGAGGAAAGTTCATAATCTGTCTTCAACTGCAATCTTTTCCATAGTTTGTGAATCCTCACCCCCAACTGACAGGGCCATCTGTGCAATCTCTTTCTGAAGAAGGGCCCTTCATGCCAAGTGATTCTCACCACTCCCCTGCCTCTCTATGGAAAGAACACACACATATAACTCTGAATTGGCAGGCGACATTGTAACCCTAAGGTGTATGAGAAGTCTAGATCGTATGTTCCAAATCTGATTTACTTCAAACCATATAGAACCAGAAGAACTACTGATGAGTCATATAACACAGAACCACAAAATTCTCCAGGTCAAATCCCCTGCAGACCCAAGATACCGAGACATACTTTATAATAATGAATGATGTGACTACCATGGGGATCGCTACCTTATTCTTCCTATTACATTCAAGAAATAAAATCCTTTTCCAAAGGGCTTGGCTCACTAATTTTAGGGATTGAGAACTGGGGGCCTCCCGCAAAGGAAGCACACCCCAGTCCAGCATATGGGTCTGCACGAGCCGGAGCCGAAATTCAATTCTTGGTCCCAGGAGCTGCAAAGTGAGCACTTAACCCGCTGAGCCATCCCAGCCTCCCCAATTTATGTAAATTAGAACTATATGCAAACAAAGTAATACTACGGTACATGTGTTTTACAAGAGCATATACAAATAAAAGGGTTCACATCAAACACAATAAAAGATTCACCTCTGGGAAATGAGAATAATGTGACTGAGTAATAAGGAAAAAATAAACACAATTAGAGAAGCTTTTCATGGACCCATAACATTAATGCGTAGTGATCTGAAGAGAATAATTAACTCAACTCTCTGCACCTGAGTGACTGTCTCCACAAAAAAGAAATAAACTAACTCAAAGGGTAAGTAATTGCCCCAAACTAGAACAGATAACACAGAATGAAGATCAGTTTCAAAAACAGGCCTTGCTTCTCAAGTTCTATGTAGTGAAAAGGCAAGGAAACATGCATGGCACTGCATGTGTTTATATTTTTACTCTCAGCGTGGTCATCGAAACTGCTGCCTGACATATGTGTAAGTATTCCTATTTTCTAGAAGAGAACACTGAAGTCCATAGACATCACACAACAAGTCACACCGACAGGAATTTAAGCCCAGTTGCTCTGACTTCAAAGCTCCCGATTTCTGACGTACAATATGGCCTCCATGAATTCCACCACTGCCACGTTCACTATTTCGTTTCATTAGCATTTTATATAAGGTGTGATTTTCCAAGCAGCTACACTGATAATTAAGTCTCTACAGACCTATAGAGTTACCACCAGACAACGGTTGCTTGTTTTCTGTTTCCAAAACATTCACCAATGGCAAGATTTTACAGTATTCCATCTCAGAAGGGAACAGCCCACAGTGGTAAGAGAAGTGTTTCTTTTAACTGCTCTGGTTTGTCCGTACATTTTGTATGCCCGTGAACATTAAAGAGAAGTCAGCTTAGTTTAGGGCCCCACTCAGAGGAGGCTTTTGGGGCACTGGTACAGAATCACTCATTTCTATAAATGTAATGTTTAAAAATCAGTCTTTTTATTATACAGAAAAGTAAAAGATCAAAAATGATCCTGATATCTCAAGTGGGCTGTGAAGAGGAAAAGAAGGAATAAGAAAAAGTGGAGGAAAAAGAAATCAAGTTTAGTAAATTTGCTTTTTTTGTAATGAAAAATCTCATCAGAAAAATTTACAGAGTTCTGATAGCAGAAATTTCAAAACAAAACAGCCACCTTCTGAACTTAGTGCTCTGCGTGAAGTGACACTCAGGGCTCAAGCGATTCATTTGTTGACAGAACATACACACACACACGCACGTGTTGTTATTCATGGAAGGTTTGAGAGACTCCTAGGAAGAGACCGCTAGTCACCTGGGAAAGTCAATGTCATCGAGCCTCTGAGTAAAATGAAAGACGGAGGCAATTTCCAAATGTTGAAGGAATACACAGTTTCAATCGTGCACAAACAGCTGTCTTCATCTGATGTTAAAGGAGGACAGATCCAGAAGGATTTGCTCCCACCGTCACCTTCAAAGGATCTTCAAGGCAATCAATGCTACTGCATTTACGCCAGAAACCAGGACGGTGTGATTTTTTCCAGTCTGCTTTGCCCTATGCTGTCTGATGCCTTCTGACTACCGTACCACTGCCTCGGCCTTCCTCCTCCAGCACAGTCCTCAGATATTTACTTTAAATGCAGATGGGTTGGCTTTTTCCAGTTCTAAATGAGAGCTTATATTTGCATGTCCCAGGTGATATTTCTTCCCTTCCTGGAAGAAGAGAATCTTTGATTTAACAGATGGGAAGAGTCAAATAGCCAAATTCACAGCATTGCCAGATCATACTTGACTTCCCCATTTTGTCCCTCAATGATATTCTCACCAACCAACAAGCCCACACTTCAGTTAAACTCCCAGGAGAATCAAAACTAAAATTATTGAAATTATTAAGTCTATAAATACTTAGTGATCAGTTATGAGGTCTAAAGCACACTGCTAGTTTCTTGGAATACCAAGAATAATGGCATAAATGTAGTTGTTGTCCTAATTGAGACTCCTGTCTAGCAGAAAAATCACATAATTAAATCTTTAATAAAAATTTTGTGCCAATACTTTATGTTAAGTATTCGAGATTAGTTCCTCCAATTCTCAGAATATCCCTTTGCAATAGATATTATGTATTCTCTTTACAAATAAAAAACTTATGACTCAGGAAAAATAATCTTTCTAAGATTTCAAAATCAACAAGCAATAGAGTCTGAAATCTTACAGGTTTGCCTGATTCTAAAGCCCCTTCCTCACCGCCCTCTTTTTATCAATAACAATCTATTGTCTCTTTCAATGTGGTTCTTTATCCATTCTATCACCCATATGCTGGTTTGCTAAATTTAAGACAGTAAAGATTTATCCTGTAGAACAGCCTTTTTACTTACTGGATCCAGATATTCCTAACTATGGTAACACTAATATCTAAAACTCCAAAGTATTCTGTTAATGGCAATGAATGCTCTCATAAGCTGTTTTTACATGATCCCCCTGTAGGTGCTGTTAGAGTAGCACTCGTGCCTGACAGAGTGGTAGATTCCCCTCATTTCGCAGAATGAAGTAAGACCAACCAATTGCAGTGTTGCATTATATCATTGGGTATTACTTTATTTTCTAAGTATGCTCACTACCTGATCATACACTACTAAATGAAGACATTTTCAAGAGTTTATTTTGACCAAATTGTTAAAATCTGGTAACATGGTTCCTTTATAAATCAACTGTTAGTCCTTTTAGGAAACCAAAACAACAGTCTGAGGAAGGTCTACCATGATCTCATTAAGGCCATTGCAATGAGTAAAGACAAAATACTACTCTTTTTTTACCCAGATGGCCAGCATAACTTGCAAAAAAATAATATGCCAGAGATTCAAATAAACATACTTTCTTATATCTCCCCTACAAATGCTGAGTTCTCTCCAGGTTTTGAGTGTAATCCAGCAATGGGCAAGCCCACCCACTGTTTTCTCTCTTTGTTGATCCAGGAGAGATGATTCATGCATTGATCAAGAAAGAAACAACCATCCATCAATGTAAGAGCCTTTGGCTGCACCAAATATCAGCAAACTCAGCCAGCATGCTCACTATGCTAAAGTATTCTAGCACATTAATTTCAAACCTGCACCCTGTAGATACATTTGGACCCACCTTGGGCTACTGATCTGCAGACAAATAAATCACATTTAATAGGTTTTGTGCAACATCTAACATTATCCACATATATAGTCCATATAAATCATCACCTTGGGCCAAATAGTTTATACATACTAAACCTTAGGTGGAAAACACACAAACACACCCAATATTAATGTTAGAAGTAGTATTAATAGAATAAACTGTACAATTGGAAGCATCACTTGGACTTTTATCATAAAAGTAGATTTTTTTTTTAGACTTACTTTATTGATTTTTGACAGAGGGAAACAGAGACAGAGAGAGACAGAGAAAAGGGGGAGGGCCCAGAGCAGTCTCCACAGTTGACATTAGTTTTCCATATAGTTTCACTCCACAGGTGGGCACAGGGCTGCACAGGGCAGGAACTGAGCCGGGAGCCTCCCACATAGGCCCCGGGAAGAACCGAACTGGGGGCACACCCCAGTTCAGCATGTGGATCCACATGGGCTAGAGCCGGGATTCCGATCCTCGGTCCCTGGGGCTTCAAAGTGAGCGCTCAACCTGCTGAGCCATCCCAACTTTCCCCAAAGTAGATCTTTAACATTTGAAAAGAACTTAGAGCTTGTTTTCATTTGTTTCCTATTCAATTCAGGATCGCCTTCTGCAGTATTAAAGCCCAAAGATCACTTGGTGACCCACCTAACCTTCCAGTAATGCCAGAGAAACTGTGTGATAAGGAAGTCCACTTCATTTTTTAACAATCCTAGTAGTCAAGAAATTTCTTCTACATACCTCAACCTCAACCTCATCATTTACCTGTTACCAATGGACTTAATTAACCCATTAAGTTTATACAGAGGAAACTCGAATCCCTTCTTCATGTAAAATGTGATCACAACCATTACTTTAACAATTTCTATGATTTTTTTCTAAGGTTTTCCTTCAAGGCCATTATCCCCAGTAATTCCAAAGCCTTGCTGAAAATCTGCCACTTCTAACAAATTTCCTATTTCCCCCAAAATGAAGCCTCTTTTTTTCTTTTTTCAGTCACCCAGATTACTCAGGTTTACATTTAGCCTTGTTAAAACTCATGATATTTTTTTAAATTATTAATTTCAAAATTTTTCAGACTTACAAAACAGTTGCACAAATGGTATAAAGAAGCTTTCTGAACTATTCACCCAGATTCCCCAAAGGTTAACATCTTACATAACTGGAGTATAATTTCCAAGATCAAGAAATTATCACGGGTGTCATTTTATTATCTAATCTATAGACTTCTTTCAAATTTCATCATTGATTCCACTGTATATTTTTGATATAGAAGCCAGAATTATGTATTAAGTGAGAAATCTCCAAATTCACAAAAAGCCACAAAAATGTAGAAATAATTGTATGCATCCCTTCCCCTACTGTTTTACCCTATCCCAAAATAAGACAAATATATCACCCTGATAATAAGAATAAGAAAGTAATTCAGAATGACCCCGTATTTTCCGGCGTATAAGATGACCGGGCGTATAAGACGACCCCCTAAACCTATGTTTTAACTGTAAAATTAGGGGGTCGTCTTATACGCCCGGTCATCTTATACGCCGGAAAATACGGTACCAAAGCTAAGGCGGTAGCCATGAAAAGCAGCTTACACATGAGAACAAATGCAAGGCTACTTCATGTGAATAGTTCACGTTTCCCATCTCTCCTGGAACTAATCACACAGAGGCTGCGATGTTATCATGACTGTTCAGGGAAACAAGGGAATTTCAAAGAAACTCAAGGCATTAATTACAGCAATTAAAACTTCCCTCTTTTACCACAATTGAAGGAGAGAAAGCAGTCTTCTCTCTCAGTCTGTGCCCATCTTTGAGCAATTCTTCCACCAAAACCTACGAAGGACCAGTGCTCCAATCGCTTGGCTAAGCAAGGTGTGCCCAGGGTCTATACGCAATGCATGTGCTGGAAAATTAAATGTAGAATGCTAATCTTTATGCAGTTTCCAACAAATGAGTTTTCCTACTCTCTTTCAAAAATACTTCTAATTAAAAATTCACACACACACACAAATTTACACACACCAATACCCTGCAGGTGCCACCTGTACTTTGTGAACTAAGTTTCACTACTCAGAAAGGATTTAATTAGGAAGAGCTGAAAGCAGAAAATGGCAAGCCAACTAGTGATTTCATTGAAGAAATTACAAACAGCCTTTCACTAGCTAGAGGAAAATAGTTGGATTTCAGTTCCACATACTATTCTTTGTCTCACAGATGAAAGGAACACTAGGCCTCAAAGATGGCCAAGGTTCTAATAGGAGGAATAGAGACATACAAACATAATTATAAGATTCTGTGTTAAAAACAAAGATTTTGATCCTTGTGAAAGAAGCGTAGATGAGAGCAGATAGTAAGTATTCATTATAAAGGAAGAAGTTCTACGGCAGGACCATTAATTAAAGGAAAGCTTTAGTAAGTATAATTTAGCTATCACATATTAATGACCAATTATCAACTTTTTCTCTGATTTGCTATGAATGACTCTCCTCCTAGGCCAGCATTCTTCTGCACAGATGCTGGCTCCTCTCACTTCCCAAAGATATTGCTTCAGCAATTTCTCCTTCCCTCTCCCTCCTGAATCAAACTTTCCTGCAATGCTGGATCATTCTCATTTGCATACACACAAGGTATTGTTTTCTGATCTCTCCATAACAACAATAAGAACCTCTCCTGATTCTGCAGTTTCTTTTGTTTACTTTCCAATCTTGTTTTCCTTCCCAGAAAACTCCTTAAAAAATTATCTGTACTTGCTTTCTTCAATCATTTTACTCCTATTCTCTCTCTTCTTTTTTTTAAAGATTTATTTTTATTGTTTTTAACAGAGAGATAACAGAGACAGAGAGAAGGGGGAGGGCCCAGAACAGTCTCCATAGTTGCACATCATTGGTTTTTCCACATAGTTTCATTCCACAGGTGGGCATGGCTGCACAGGGCAGGAATTGGGCCGGGGTCTCACCCCAGTGAGAATCGAACTGGGGGCACTCCCCAGTTCAGCATATGGGTCCACGTGGGCCAGGGCCAGGATTCGATCATCAGTCCCCAGGGCAGCAAAGTGAGCTCTTAACCCACTGAGACATTCCAGCTTCCCCTCTTCTCTCTTAGTCACATTCCAGTTATCTCTACGTGTTAAATCCAGTAGTCAGTTTTAGTTATACATTAGTAACTAGAACAATGCCTGGAACATAGAAAGTGCTCAGTAGATGAATAAATAAATGGAGTTATTAACATACAGTCAAGAAGATCTTCTTAAACTATACTGTAAAGGGTTGTATATTTAGAATAAAAACTAAGGATAATATTTTCAAAAAGTACTTACAAAAGTGATTAATGCATGAATAAAAAATATTATTCCCAATCAACTTTTAGACGTGTTGGCATAAAGTTTGAGTCATGCAAGTAGTCAATGAAATGGAAAGAAAATGACTCTCACATTCAAAGAAAACCACATTTAAATGGCTTAAAGGCAAAATCTATTTTTAGAATTTAAATTATTACAAATTCATCTTTGGCATTTTAGGCCCAAATGAAAGAATCCCAGAGTCACAGAAAATGTAATAGAGAAAGAGGAGAATTGAAATGTTCTAAAGGAGGTTCTCCAGGGTTGGGTAATTACCATAAAAACAACAATAACAATAATAATATGGCTAATATCTAATGAACGTTTATGTGCCATATACTGCATCATGCACTTCATAGTTGTGATTTTATTCAATCTTCTCACCAACCCTTGGAAGTAATTACAATTATTTACTCCTATTTTGCAATGAGCGAGCTGAAAGCTAGAAGTTGAAGTAATTTATCCAAACATGCAGATTATATGCAGATAGTATAAGATGGGTGGCCAGGATTCAATCCCAAAGAGTCTAAGGACAATCAGATAAAGAGACTAAAATAGGGCTTAATGTCCACCAAAAGCACAGAGCATTTTATAGAACTCTTGTTGACTTTACATAAAAAGTCAACTACGGTAGGTATTTAATCTGCAAAAACAATTTATTTGGGAAAAAGAAAGGATTGCAGTCCAGTAGTTGCAGATATGTCACACTGCATGCAGAAAAAGAGAGAAGAAAGTCCAGGAAATTATTTCACAGAGGGGAAGAAGTTAAGGGGAGAAGCGGTTATAACCACAGAGCTCTACTGTTACCTTAGAGTTCTTCCTGAAGGGTTTTTGGAATAGAGGTAGGGTGTGAGAGCAAATCCCACGAGTCCTCCCTATTCCAGGTTAAGGACTTCATTATTAATTCTGACACTCTCTCAAAGGCAGCTCTCATGAAACTCTCTCATATGTTTTCTCTGTGATGAGACCAATTCCCCCTTTAGTCAACTGATTGAGTTAATATCAGGACATGGCATCTAAAACAAGATGTAACTCACATTATTTATGGCTCTAATCTAAGTCAGGACCTGGTCTCCAAACATGAAAGCCTGTGTCATTAGCTCACATCAACCATTATAAAAGATTCATCTAGCAATTCATCCAAAAACAATTAAAGAAAACCAGTGAATACTTTCCACCTAAATTAATTCATAATTAATAAGATAACATCAATCCACTAGGTTAAAATCATTTAACCTAGTAAAGCTGGGTAATATAAAGTAATCGATTTTGTCTCTTACAGTGAAGAGTCGTTAACACATAGTTTGTTTTTGTGACAGAAACATGGTCAGCAACCTATAAGGAGTGAACATAAGAAATTAATTCATTAAAGGTACCCAAGGAAAAGAAATTGTCTTGTTTCAAAATCAAAAGGAGTCCTTCTTTAGGTAGAACTGACATCCCTATTCTTTAATATTGAATTTGATAAAGATTGAATAACCTACTCCTGATAATCACCATCTAGGTACAGAATACAGTTGTAAAATTTCTGCAGATTAAGATTTAGTGAAGGCACAATCTGTGTCACTGTATAAAATACATAGAAAATATAGCTTTGGAAGAGCTAATACTCTACAAAGAAAGAATTATACAATTATATCTGAAATTGCTGCATTTAAGAGCACAACAGTGATAAAAACAATTAATGAAAAGGCAAATTACTAGAAACAGAGAATAGAATAGTGGTTACCAGGGTTTGGGGAGTGGGAGATGTTGGTCAGAAAGTACCAACTTTCAGTCACAAGTAACTGAGTTTTGGGGATCTAATGCCTAGCATTGTGATCACAAATAGTATTGTACTATGTACTTGAAAGTTTAAAGAGTGTATCTTAAGTGCTCTTACCACACACACACACACACACAAAATGGTAATACGACTTTTGTTTCGGGTTGGAGCAGGAAAACAATTTTTTTAATAGATTTATTAGGGTATAATTGATAGATGATAAATTTCACCAATATAAATAATTCTCTAATTTTAATGAATTTACATAGTTGTGCAGCCTTCAAAATATTCAATATTAAAATATTTCTATAACCACCCAAAATTTTCTATGCCTGTCTTCCATCTTCATTCTCTCTTCCAACCTCCAGAAAATCACTGATGTGCTTATTGTCTCTATAAATTTACTTTTTTTAACTGTTTAAAATAAATTAAAACATTCAATGTGATCTTTCATGTTCATTTATTTTAGTAAAGCATTTTTGAAATTCATATTCATAGTGTATAATATATCAGTGGTTAATTTCTTCTTATTGCTGAATAGTATTTCATTGTACAAATACACCCCATTTTATTTATCTATTGATGGGCATTTAGATTGTTTTCAGTTTAAAGCTATGATAAATAATAGTTCTAGAATATTTTCATTATCAGCTTTTGTGAGAAAATATGTTTGTTTTTTCTGGGTAAATACCTAAGAGTGAAATTGTTAGGTTTTACCATAAACTGTATTTTCCATCTGCAATTGAGAATCCCTGTACGTGGAGGTTTAACTTGTTATATGCAGTTTCAACTGTGCTAGCCATTAACAGACCTAACCACTCTATTGTTCAAGAGTCAACTGTATATAGAAACTGACCAACTGTTTTCCAAAGTAGTCGTATCATTTTATTTTCCCAGCAGCAAAGTATAAAGGTCTCAGTTGCTCCAAATACTCACCAAAAGTTGATATTTTCAGTCTTTTGAAAGACATCACCATTCCTATTTTAAAGGGTATGCGGGAATGTGATCCACTAGTTTTAATTAGCATTTCTCTAATGTTTAACAATGTTAGGCCTCCTTTCATGTTTTTAGTAGAACTTTTTATACATTTACATAATCTTTGGTGAAGTGTTTATTCCAATATTTCATTCAATTTTTAATTAGCTCTGTTTTCCTACTAGTGAGTGTAAGTTCATCACAAATTCCAAATCTAAATTATTTTTCATATATACAATGATCAAATATTGTTCCCCCATCTGTGGCTTGTTTTTCATTTCTTTAGTAGTATCTTTTAAAGAGAAAAGGTTTTAATTTTGGAGATGAAGTCAAATTTATACAATTCTATTTCATGGATAGTCCATCAAAAAATGTTTGCCTAAGGCAAGGTCAGAAATATCTTACCTTATGTTTTATTCTAGAAAGTGTTGCTCTTATATTTATAATTCAAATTTTTAAATAGGGCCTGACTTATGAACAGGTTTGTGTTTTTGAATATGGCTATTCAATTGTTGCAGCACTATTGAAAAAACTACCGTTTCTCCATCGAAATTTCTCTGTAACTTTGTTGAAAATAAATTGACTATGTGTGGGTCTGGCCTCTCTCTGACCTCCTTATTCTGTTCCCTTGATCCACATGCCTGTGTATTCTCTAATACCACAGTATTGGAGTAGGTTTATAATGGATCTAAAAAACAGGTAAGATTCATGTAAGTCTTCAGGCCTCCACTGCACGTGAACGCAAATTTTCCATCAGCCAGGGCCATGTGTGGAGCTGGTCTAGCCGTCCTGTGCCTCTCTCAGCTCCTCAGTCTGTTAAATTTGTGATTATTCCAGACCCCTAAATCTGAACCTCGGATTAACAGAGCTGTGTGTTTTCTCTGTTCGTTTTCTACCAAATTTGTTATTCTTTTTCCAACAATGACAGTGGGCATGGGTTTTAATGTGCTACTTCAAATAAAATCCGGCCTCAAAAACAGCAAAACTTCTTGTTTTCACAGCCCACCCTACCCTGCTAAAACTCTTTTGCAAACTGAATTGGAACAGAGAGAAATGAGAGATGCCTCAGGCAATAAGGCTGTAGACTCCCACACGTCTTACTCTAAAAATTCCAACAGCTTTTCATGAATAAACACTTCCAAGTTTGTTGTTTGCCTAGATTCATTCCCAGAGCACTTCAATGGCTACTTTTCACAAATTCATCCAGTATTGTGTGTATGTAGGATTCACTGAACTCTTGACTAAAAGACACATACCAAGAGAAATATTTTTAAGATATATTTTTAAAAATTGAAAGTCCTACCTCAAGAAATAATATCTTTTTAAATATATATTTTTTAAGAATTTATTTTATTGTTTTTGACAAAAAGAGAGAGACAGAGACAGAGAGAGACAGAGAGAGAGAGAAGGGGGAGGGCCCAGAGCTGTCTCCAGAGCTGTACATTAGTTTTTGACATATTTTTATTCTATAGGCGGGCTTTTTCCAATATATTTTTATAAATTGAGCCATCTATCCAGAGGATATTAGTTTACTAAATAGAGTTCCTAGGATCCATTCCTGTTTTGTATTCAAGGGACAGGCTGTTTTCATACTCTCCATTCAAGCAACCTACAGTGCAGCCTCATGGTGTAAGCAAAGGTAAGCCTTTTCTATAAAGTCAATGAAGTTTTTCATTAAAAATGTGAACAGAAGGAAGCCGGGATGGCTCCATGGGTTAAGCGCTCACTTTGCAGCCCCGGGAACCGAGGATCGAATCCCAGATCCGGACCATGTGGACACATATGCTGAACTGGGAAGTGCCCCCAGTTCAGTTCTCACCGGGGTGAGACCCTGGCCCAGTTCCTGCCCTGTGCAGCCCCACTCCCACCTGTGGAGTGAAACATGTGGAAAACTAATGCTGTCAACTATGGAGACTATTCTGGGCCCTCCTCCTTCTCTCTGTCTCTGTCTCTGTACTTCCCTCTCTCTCTCTCTCTCTCTCTCTCTCTCTCTCTCTCTCTGTCTGTCAAAAACAATAAAAATAAATCTTTTTAAAAAATGTGAACAGATAACTAAATATCACCAGATATTTATTAATTTTTAAAAGCAGCATTACAAATAGGAATGACAATTTTGATTTAACTGAATGACTTGCCTCAATAGAAAAGAAAGGAGTTAGACATGTTCTATTCATATACATAGAGACGTGAGAAAAGGTTACATCCATGAAATAGGCTGGCATGAAAAAGGAGCAAATAGGGATACAGATCTCATTTCAGAAACTAGAAAGGATAGAAAAAATCAGAGTATGAAGAAAGAAGATAAAGAGAATAGTATCACAGAAAAGCAAGAGAGGTAAAAGACCAATGTCCATCGAATAAAATTCCAAGACTAGAGAATAAAAAAAATGAAACAGAAATAATCAAAGAAATAATGGAACATTTTTCAGAGTTGAAGTAAAAGGTCTACATGTTAAAAGGGTTCATGGGGGCTGAGTGAAATAAATGAAAACAGATTCATATATTATTAAACATTAATAAAATTATAGAACACCATAGAAGAAAATATCCTTAACATTTCCAAAGTTTGGAGAGGGCAAGATATCTATCTACATAAGAGGAAGTAGCAGATTAATACCTGTTTTCTCATCAACAGAAGACCAAACGCTGTCTTCAAATTTCTAAAGAAAATTATTTTAAAATTTTAAAGCCAGAAAAAGAGAATAAAAGTGAAATACATTTCTGAGCCTTCCAGTGCTCATAGTATCCTACCCACATTCACACACCTGCTTCAGAACCTCTAGGTTTGGATAGATGACTGACTGTCTTCACAGTTTCACTGTTCAGACATTCTGAAGGGAGATGTGTAAACTGTGAAGGTCAGCCCTCAGAAGAAATTTGTATTTTTATCCATTTTTATCTTTTGACCCATTTCATGAATTAGGCAAATTGGTCTTTATATTTTCCACAGCCAGTTCTTCTGTGGTAATAAAAGGGAAAACATATAAAAACTTCTTAAAATGGGTGTTTTAGAAATGTTGTTGGGGTGTTTTTTCCTTCTAAATTTTGTTTTGGGTAGTCAACCAGGAATGCCATTCTGTTTCCAGGGAAAAAAATCAAGTCATTTATAAAGAGGATTATTTAGGTTACATATACTTTATTTGGCCACTTTCAAAGCTTTTTGAGATGATGCTAATGGAGACCTAAAACAGCTATGAATTAAAAATACAATGCAGGCATACCTGGTTTTGTTGCTCTTTACTTTATTGCATTCATACATATGGTGTTATGTTTGTTTGTTTTTTCTCTTTTACAAATTGAATATATGTGGTACCCCTGAGCCCAGTAATCTATCAGTGCCAGTTTTCCAACAGCATGTGCTCATTTTATGTCCCTGTCTCATTTTGGTCATTTTCACAATAATTTAATTTTTTATTATTATTATATTTGCTATGGTGATCTGTGATCAATGATCTTTGGTGCTACTATTTTGTTTGGGGATATCACAAACCATACCGATATAAAATGGCTAACTTAGTCAATAAATGTATGTGTTCTGATGGCCTCATTGACTGTCCATTCCTCCATCTCTCTCCTTTTAGGACCTCCCTTCTCTCTGAGACCCAACAGTATTGAAATTAGACCACTGATAACCCCACAATGCCCATTAAGTGTTCAAGTGAAGAAAAAAAAATTTCACACAACTCTCATTTGTAAATCAAAAGTGAAAAATGATTAAGTTTAGTGAGAAAGGCATGACAAAGAATGAAACAAACTAAAAGCTAGGCCTCTTGCACCAGTTGTGAATGCAAAGGAAAAGTTCTTAATGGAATTTAAAAGTGCTACTTCAATAAATGCACTAATGATAAGTAACCAAAACAGCCCTGAGGCTTATCTGGAGAAAGTTTTAGTGGTCTGGATAGACAATCAAACCAGTCACAACAATCCTGTAAACCAAAGCCTAATCCTGACCAAGACACACTCTTCCATTCTGTTAAGGCTGAGAAAGGTGAGGAAGCTGCAGAAGAAAAGTCTGAAGTTCAGCAGCTGGTTCATGAGGTTTAAGGGTAAAAGCCATCTCCATAATACAAGGGCTGTTGAGGAAAAATTCCAGCCATTGTCAATATAATGAGAGCGGTTACATGGCTGCAAACTTTCCAGACAGCCCTCATATAAAAGAGAAAGGCGAAGCAGCAAGGGCTGACATAAAAGTAAAAGCAAGTTATTCTAAAGATCTAGCTAAGATAATTAATGAAGGCGGCTACACAAAACAATAGTGTGGTTCACTAAATATTTTAAACCTACTGTTGAGACCTATTGCTCAGAAAAAAAAGATTTCTTCCAAAATATTGCTCACTGACAATGCACCTGGTCACCCAAGAGCTCTGGGGGAGATGTATCATGAGATTAATGTTATTTGCATGCCTGCTACCACAACATCCATTTTGCAGCCCATGGATCAAAAAGTTTGCCTTTCAAGTTGTATTATTTAAGAAATAAATTTCAGAAGGGCTATAGCTGCCATAGAAAGTGACTTCTCCTATGCATTTGGGCAAAGTAAATTGGAAACCTTCTGGAAAGCCTTCACCATGCTACATGCCATTAAGAACATTTGTAATTCATGGGAAGAGGTCAAAATATCAACATGAACAAGGAGTATGAAGGAAGTTGATTTCAACCCTCATCAATGACTTTTAGGATTCAAGGCTTCAGTGGAGGAAATAGCTGCAGATGAGGTAGAAATAGCAAAAGAAAGAGAATTCAAAGTGGAGCTTGAAGATATGACTGAATCGCTGCAATCTCATAGTAAAACTTTAAAGGATGAGGAGTTGATTCTTATAGATGAGCATTGAAAGTAGTTTCTTGATCTGGAACCAACTACTAGTGAAGACGCTGTGAAGATTGTTGAAATGACAACAGGATTTAGAATATTATGCACACTTAGCTGATTTAGTATTGACAGGGTTCGAGAGAACTGACTCCAATTTTGAAAGTGCTACTGTGGGTAAAACGCTATCAGAAAGCATTGCATGCTTCTGAGAAATTGTTCATGCAAGAATCAAATCAATGAGGCAAACTTGATTGTTGTCTTACATTAAGAAATTGTCTCAACTACCCCAACCTTCAGTAACGACCACCTCAGTCAGCAACCATCAAAATTAAGGCAAGACCCTCCACCAGCAAAAAGACTGAGCCCGAGGACTCACATGACAGTAATTTTTTAGCAATAAAGTATTTTTAAAGATTTTATTTATTTATTTATTTATTTATTTATTTATGACAGAGAGAGACAGAGAAAAGGGGTAGGACCCAGAGCAGTCTCCATAGTTGACAGCATTAGTTTTCCATATAATTTCACTCCACAGGTGGGTGCAAACTGGGCCAGGAGCCTCCACATAGGCCCTGGCAAGAACTGAACTTGGGGCACACCCCAGTTCAGCATATGGGTCCGCATGGGCCGGGCCGGGATTCGATTCCCAAGCTCCGGGGCTGCAAAGTGAGCTCTTAACCCGCTGAGCCATCCCAGCTTCTAATAAAGTATTTTTGATGAAGGTATGTACATCGTTTTTAGGCATAATACTATTCTACACTTAACAAACTACAACATAGTGTAAACATAACTTTTATTTGCACTGAGAAACCAAAGAATTTGTGACTCACTTTATTGCAATATTTGCTTTATTGAAGTGGTCTGGAACCAAACCTATAATATCTCTAAGGTTTGCCTGTATAAAATTTTCTTTTAAAGCATCATATTCAATGAACCTTAGCTTAGGCTCATTTGGGGAAAAATCAATGTTAACTTTATTTCATTTATTCCACTGTAGTTTCTTGAGTACTTTTAAATCTGTGCAGAAATATCACCATCACATCTAAGAGGATCATTTTTTATATCATCTATTACAGAAATGTACTTGCTAACCCAAGTGGTTTGGCCACTTTGTAGTTGCCAGAAACTTATAAAAGACGATTTTTCTTAGAGATACAATTGCAAGGGGAAAAGGCTAGCTATCAGCCTGAAAAATGACCAAAGGTTGGCAGTTGGCCCTTGTCAACCTTGGATTCCCAAGAAACATGTTGCATTCCCATTCTGAAAGAAAGTTAACACCTGACCTAAAAAAAATTCAGTCTTGAAGGTATATAGTCAGTTTTCAGTAAAATTCGAACTAACTGTGGTCTACAAGCATCTTTCAGGCTAGTAGGTACAATGAGATATACCCGCGTAAGATTTTCTCTGTATTTCAGGGAAAAGGAAATAGAAGTCTATTCAGATTTCACCTAGAGACCGTGTACATGGAGCTTTTTACGTATGCTTATTTAATGACTGTAATATCTATATGCAGTAAGTGCTAATTTCTTTGTATTAGTCAGGATCTCCGGGGAAAAAGACAGTAGGATATGGAGATAGCTTTATCTGCTGAGAGACATACACAGATAGATACAGATTATAGATATATAGATATAGATAATAGACAGATATAGAGATAAAGATAGAGAGAGATGAGATCTAGAGAGATGAGATCGAGATAAAGATATCATTATAGATGACATAGATATATAAGGGGTGTCCGGAAAGTATCCAGCCATGTACCATATTTTTCGCTCCATAAGACGCACCTGACCTGCCTGGACCCGCTCTCCTTCCATGCAGTCCCTGCTTTCTGATCTGGCTGCAGCCTTCCCCATGGCATCATTAAGGTCCCCAACGTGGACTCTTCTTTGCAGTATTCGCTCCATAAGACGCACACACTTTTCCCTCCACTTTTGTGGGGGGGTAAAAAGTATGTCTTATGGACCAAAAAATATGGAAATATGAAAAAATAGAGTCATTTATGGCTGGATGTTTTCTGGACAGCCCTCATATAGAGAGACAGATATAGATAGATGCAGTTATAGATAGACAGAGATAGATGTATAGAGAGATGTTTTAAGGAATCAGCTCATACAATTATGAAGGTTTAGTGAGTTCAAAACTTGATGGGGGAGATCAGAAGGCTGGAAACTCAGGAAAGAGTTGCAGTTCTAGTTTAAAAGCAGTCAGCTTAGAGACTCAGGTATAGCCAATATTGCAGATGACGTCCTAAGGCCTTCAAACGACTGGATTAGGGCAACCCACCTTTTGAAGGACAATTTGTTTCATTCAAAGTCCACCAATGTAATTAATGTTTACCTTACCCCAAAACAACCTCACAGAATATCCACAATAATCTTTGACTACATATCTGGGTCCCAACCAAGTTGACACATAATATTAAACATCACAATTCTACTTCACAGAAAAGGAGATTAAAGGTGAGAAATTTTAAGTAATGTACCACACTTCATATGGATAACAATGGGAGAGGTCTGGAAGTTATGGCTTAGCCCTGATTTCATTGTATGGTAAATCCATCCTCCCATTCTTTTCTATTAGATTATCATCAGCTATATGAGGACAGGAGAGCCTCATCTGTCTCTCACCATTGTATTACTATGGCCCAATACAAATGCTGATTCACAGTAACCAGTATACTCATATAATTGTGTGCTGAATGAATGACTAGTTGGAAGAACACTTAAAGTCCAAACTGGGATTCAATGTGTATACCATTCATCTTAAATATCACCCACGTGGGTAGATCAAACACTGCTGTAGATTAAATCATTTAAAACTTGTAGAATTTATTTGTAAGCTGTACAAATTAATGTCTGTTTTTTGTTTGTTGTTTTTATTTATTTGTTTGTTTGTTTGCTCATCTGTCTTCTTTGGAGAGATTTACAGATTGTTGACCACAAATCAGAAGACCCTCAAGCACTCCTTCTCATGTTCTCACCCTCCCCATCTACCACCCTGATAGTAACCACTATCCTGATTTTAACCCTGTAATATGGCTTTATCTGCACTTGAACTTTATATAAATAGAACTATCAACAGTGTATATATGGCTTCTTTCCCACAATATTATGTTTGTGAGAATTGCCTATGTTGTTTGTAGCAGTTGTTTATAGAAGGATTGCAGTCATAGCTATTTAGGATTTTTGCAGCTTGGATATATGATGTCACAATTTACTTATATAGTGTCCTACAGATAAATGTTTTGAGTTATTTCTAGTGTTGAGCTATTTCAAAGAACACTAACCTAACTATTCATGAGCATATGTATGCATTTCTGTGTGCATATTCATATATGTGGAATTTCTGAATTATAGGAGATATATATGAATACACAGATATATGATCAACTTCAGTTTATAGTGCTAACAACTTGTTCAAAGTGATTGCTGCTAATTTACACTTATCATCAGCCATGTATGACAATTTCACATGCTCTCTGAATCTTTCAACACCTAGGATTCTCAAACTTCTCAATTTTGCTATTTTATTTCATGTATAGTGATTCCTAATTATGGTCTTGATTTTTATTTCCTCTATGGTAAATGATGTTAAGCCCCTTTTCGTATATTTATTGGCCCTTTGAATATTTTTTGTAAGTTATCTTTTTTGGTTATCTTATTGAAACACTATGTATAATAAAAAAAATAGCTCTGTAATCCAAGGCCATGGAATATATTTGCCTATGTTATTTTCTACAAGCTCTACTGTATTACATTTCATATTTTGATCTATAATCTATTTGGAATTGATTTTGAGTATATAATTTTCATTTTATTCATCTTATTTATATGAAAGTTTCTAGCAGAGATTCTGACATACCAAATAAATAATAAGTGTGAAATAAATTTAAAAACTCTATGTTACTATAACCCTAAGTCTATAAAGGTGGATAGAATAAACATAAAAATAAACCCCAAGTATTAAAAAAAAAATTGTCTGTATTTTTCTCATCTGTAAATGGAGAAGTGTCATTCACCAACTGAACAAGAAATAGGAACATTAACTTATGATGACAAAAGTTTACATTATATCTTTTATAATCTTGATATGCTATCATGATGTTAACAAAATTCCAAACCTGTAGACAGATAATTATTAACTATCAATGTGTTCTCAATCAACTTAGAGAGTGGACACAGTGCCTGGGAATCTTATTACTTTTATCTCTTTTTCATTAACTATTATTTATATTTATATAATAAAAGTCATACAAAACATTGTTAGTTCTAAACAAGTCACAAAAATTCAGTTCCTAGGTTCAATAAAATGTTCCTTCTAGGGAGGTCTTAGTTGCCAATTTCAAAAAAAAATAGGAATTTAATATGTAACTACAGTAAAAGAAAGGGAGTTTAGCTTTGAAAATATGATCAAACAGCTTGATCATGCACAAAATAGCCTCTTTTAAAAATAAACTGAATTCTTAATAAAAGATGTAATACAAAGAACTCTTTCTTAAAAGAGAAAGAAAATAAAAAACTTCCAATTAGCAGACAAAAATGTGGAACCTGGAAAAAAGAAAACAAACTCAGCATTTAGCCTTCTGAGGAAACAAATTGCAAACAAATAGGAAAATTTAGAAGGAAGAGGTATTTAGCCTTTGCCTTCTAAATAATGCCTTGATATCACACAGCATTTAGTTCTCACTATAAAAACTTATCTAACCGAAGTTAATTACATTTCCAATGATAGTTGTGAGAGCAATTGCTAAGATTTACTATATAAATGACATATAAATTTACCTGCAGAATAATTAAGTCAGAATCTGAGTCCATACATTAACCAATAGAAGTGTAATTATATTCTTATGGATGCTTCAAACTTAACTTGCAATTCTTTAAAAATGAGTTCAGCACAGACTCAGACTGTATTCCCTTTCATTTATGACTTCTTTCTTTCGATTATAAAAGAAAAAACAACAAAAACAAAAAAACATAACTTGGGTGATGCATTTTAGGCGCTAGCACATTTTTTAATATGTTGAGACATCTTTGGACATTTCATGCTAATGGCAGTTCCAAGAGGTAGCTTTGCAGATTGGGGTAGAAGCCAAAGATTTTGGCCTCCCAGTGAACTCCATAAGAGACTTCTTCTTTGTGTTCCCAAATAATGTTTTATTTTTAAAATATGTCCTTGTCATGTGACTATGGCTTGAAGACAAGTATCTTGAATTTGTAGCCAGATTTCATCTCCTAAATCCCTCTTAGATAAACAGCTCTGCAGAGCCACCTCCGGAGGTAAGATCCCAATAGTCTATGCCTTTACCTTTCCTTACTCGTCTACCCAGAGGGTTTACTCATTGTATTTTTAAAATTTTACATTTCTTACTATTATCATTATTACATTTATCATTTTTGAGACAACAAGATCCACTGTATGTTCACTATTTTGATCTTGGAACAACTAACTGAACAGGTGACATTCTCTTATCTCTGGTATTTCATCATTTACAGCTGAAGGTAGAATAAGACACAGAGGTTCACTCAAAGGAAAAACGTGTAGAGCAAGCGTGTCCAACTTTATGGCTTCCCTGGAGCCACATTAGAAGAAGAATTGTCTTGGGTCACACATAAAATACACTAACACTAATGATAGCTGATGAGCTAAAATAAATAAATAAATAATATTAAAAAAGAGAGAGAGAGAAAGAAATCACAACAATATTTTATAATGTTGTAAGAAACTTTAAGAATTTGTGTTGGGCTGAATTCAAAGCCATCCTGGGCCACGGACAAGCTTGGTGTAGAGCATACATGTACTGTTATCAGTTGGTAACTAATTATTCTCTCAAAATAAAATTTAAAAATCTGCAATTATTTAATTAGTATATAACAAGATAAATTAAGCAATACAGTGTCAATTAACACACTAAATGGAGAAAGAAGATATCTAGCACTTAATTTATATCCTGTTTTTCTTTTTTTTTTTTTTAAGATTTTTTTTATTGTTTTTGATAGAATCAGAGAGAGACGGAGAGAAGGGGGAGGGCCCAAAGCAGTTTCCACAATTGTACATCATCAGTTTTTGATATGATTTCATTCCACACAGGTGGGCAGGGGTGGCACAGGGCAGGAACTGGGCTGGGGACCTCCTGCATGGGAAGCACACCCCAGTTCAGCATATGGGTCCACACAGGTTGGGGCCTGGATTCGATCCTCAGTCTCCAGGGCTACAAAGCAAGCACTTAACCCACTCATCCATCCTGGCTTCCCCCATTTTTCTGAAAAGTTATATGATAAATAGAAATAAAGCTAGCTAATATTTTACTTTTCTATTATTCTCACTTGACTACCTAACAGTTTTCTATTTATTCCCACTATGAAGTCTTGTTTATTGTTTCTCCTAGCAACCAATTTATATTTAATTATATACAAGTTCAGACTTATAAAGGTAAACATATTTAATGGTGGTATCTGAATCACAAGATAGGAAGACAAAAAACACAAGACTGAATTTATGTGCTTTTTACAGATAACACTGAATCACTATTCAGGAATAGAATTACTATAGCTTTGCTATTGAGACTTGAGCTAATTCCTTTATGCATGCAGGATTCTTGTTATTTTTAGTGGTATCAATCCAGTAGTATAAACATCACCTGGGAGCTTGTCAGAGATGCAAATTCCCAGGCCCCACCCCTGACCCCCCAAAATATGGACCTTGACAAGATCTCCAGACAATTCCAATATCCATTATATTTTAAGAAGTACTCAACTCTTTGTGTCATTTTAAACGCCTCACTGAGGGGTCTTCCATCTCAGGAAGAAGAAAACCAAAGTGCTTGGTAGTCATCTCCCCATTAGTAAGCAACCCACTTTGTTCCTAAGCTTCAAATCCCTCATGTACAATATGATTTCCCCACAATTTAGTTATTACAGTGCTACTGTTCTTTGTTTTGACATTCTCTTTGCATAATTGAAATAACAGACACTGATATGACTAATCCTGGAACTACAAATCACTGTTTGTCACTTTTACTTCTATTTTAAAATCTCTGCATAGGCACTAGATGATTCATTTCATTGTTTTTTAAATTTTTATTAAATTTATTGGAGTGACATTGGTTAATAAAACAATATAGGTTTCAAGTGTACAATTTTATAATACAGCATCTATTGTTGGTTCACCTCTCAAAGTCAAATCCTTTTCCTTCACCATATATTTGATCCTCTTTACACTCTTATACCACCCCTCCCCCCTTACCCTTTGGTAACCACTAAACTGTTGTCTGTATTTATGAATTTATGTTTATTTGTCTTATTCATATCTCACATATGAGTGAAATCTTATTGTTCTGGACTTTTTTTCTGACTTATTTCACTTAACATAACAACCTCAAGATCCATCCATGTTGTCACAAACTGTAGTATTTCACCTTTTCTATGGCTGAGTAGTACTCTATTTTATATATATATATATTTTTTTTATTATTTATATTTATTTATTTATTTATATATATATATCTCACATATTTTTTTTATCTCATTATCTATTGAAGGACAGTTCAATTGTTTCCATGTTTTGGCCACTGTGAATAATGCTACAATAAACACAGGGGTACATGTATCCTTACAAATAAATGTTTTCAGATCTTTTAGGATAGATACCTAGAAGAAGGATTGCTAAGCCATATGGTAATTCTATTTTTAATTTATTGAGGAACCTCTATAGTGTTTTTCGTAGTAGCTGTACCAATTCACATATCCACCAACAGTATATGAGGGTTCCTTTTTCTCTGCAGCCTCTCCAACACAGGCCAGAGGTATCACACTAAGTGACTTCAGATTAAACTACAAAGCAACAGTAATCAAAACAACATGGCAGAAAACCAGACACATGGACCAATGAAACAGAATTGAGAACCCAAAAATAAGTCCATAAATGTATGGGCAAATAATTTTTGTCTAAGGAGACAAAAACATACAATGGAGAAATAAAAGCCTCTTCAATAAATGATGCTTGGAAAAATGGAAAGCCACATGCAAAAAAGAAAAAGAAACTAGACTGCTGTCTGTCACCATACAGCAAAATTAACACAAAATGGATTAAAGACCTAAATATAAGGCCTGAAACAATAAATTGTATAGAAGAAAGCACAGGCACTGAACTAACATACTTTGGGTTCAGGGAGGAATTTATGAATTATACCTCAAAAGCAAGGGAAGTAAAAGCAAAAATAAATGAATGAGACTATATCAAACTAAAAAGCTCAAACGCAAAAGAAACCATCAGCAAAACAAAAAGGCAACCAACCGAATGGCAGAAGACTTTTGTGAACAACATTTCTGATAAGGACTGGTATCCAAAATATATACACAAACAATCCAATTAAAAAATGGGCAGAGGACCTGAATACAGACTTCTCCCAAGAAGACATACAAATGACCAACAGATAAATGAAAAGATGCTGAATTTCACTAGCTATTAGGAAAATGTAAATCAAAACCACAATGAGATGCCACCTCACACCTGTTAGAATGGCTACAATCAACAAAACATTTCAACTTAATTTAGTAAACACTTGGGGCACTTACTCTGGGTCAGACTTTGCTCATGGCTGGAGATCCCACTCTGGAATTCACAGTGTTTTGTGGTGAGCGGCCTCATCAACAAAGCATCAGGATTCAGAATGATTAATTTGCCTGAGAAGGAGCAGAAACGGCTTTGTAGTAGAAGTGATAACTGAGATGGAATTCTAGAAACAAATTAGAGAGTTTGGGTAAGATGGATAGAGTCATGTCAGGCAGAAAGCACAGAAGCAAGAAAGAGCTGGGGGTGTTTTGGGTAATGTTAAGTTATTAGGGTGTACGAAAGCTAGCTAGAGAGACAGGCATGGCCAGTACATGAATATCATACTGATTAAAGATGGTAGGTGCCTTCTTACATTAATAAATTGTTCAAGGTAAACTACAGCACAGAATTAAATTCTAAGCCCTTTAGAAATGGTTCAGAAAGTTTTCTATTCTTCATTCCCAGAACCTTCACAAAATCTTAGGGCTATTTGCAGACTTGGAACAGTAGCTTCTGACTTTTTAACCACCTAGAATTCTTTTTATCATTAAAATGTCCTATATAGAGCTCATGTTTTTGAAAATCTTTGTAGACCAAAAATATTAAATGCATTAGGCATAGGCTTTATGTCCAAATGATGGATATGTGTACTGTTTGCATACAAATTTTGGAAATAGTGACTGCCTTTGAAGACCTCCAGGTCATTGAAATCATCTAGTGAAATCTTTATTTGGGTGTAGAATGCTCCCTTCAGCTAACTCAACAGTTAAGAATTTCCTACCTCAGCTCCCTCATCTATCTCTACTGATGCTTCTGTCGGTACTTCTAAGGTCGCCTGAACTCAATTATGTCTAGGAGACGCAGTTCAAGGAGACAGAGAGTCACTTAATAAAATGAAGAGAATCCATGTGAGCAGGGAGATTCAACAAATACCTAGTGTCAATATGATATATTTTTATTGATTGATTTACTAATTTAATTTAATTTAATTTTCTGAGGGGGTCTGTTTGTGTCTGGTCAAGCATAATTCTCTAAGCTGTTTTCAGGAAAGGTCCTTGAAAAAAAAAGCTATTTCAAATCCGTGTCTCTATCTCCAGCACCTAGCCCAGTGCTTGACATAGTAACTACTTAGTATATTCACTGTGAGTCATCTGAATAATAAAATATGCCTATCATTACAA
>PVKE010021600.1:0-26358 GCA_004027555.1 Craseonycteris thonglongyai
TTTTTTTCTTTTTTTTTCTTGACAAATTATGATTAAATTTCTTTAATTGATAAATTTATTGGGGTGACACTTGTTGGTAAAAATTACACAGGTTCCAGGTGTACAATTTTTCATTACATCGTCTATGAATTGCATTGTATGCTTATCGCGTAGAGTCAGTTCTCCTTCCACTACCATATATTTGATGTCCCCTCCTCCCCCAATTCCATCTCCACACCTACCTCCCCACTTTCCCTCAGGTAACCACTAAACTATTGGCTGTGTCCATGAGATGTTGTTTCTTTGTTACTTTCACTTTAATGTGAAATCCTGCCATTTGTGACAACATGGAGGGACCTTGAGATCATCATGTTAAGTGAAATAAGTCAGACTGAAAAGAACAAGAACCATTTAACTTCGCCTATATGTGGAATATTTTTTCCCATATATAAATCTGTATTTAATTCGTATTTTTCTACATCATAATTATTGCCACGTTTTACCAAACATCAACTTGAGTATGAAATAGCTAAATAATTACGAACTATCACAGTGAAAAGAAATATCTAATGGTTTTATGAAGTAGTGCCTGATGCTGCTACCTAGAATGTTTCTGAATCTTTGTATTTCTATTAAATGAGGATTTCTTCCCCAATCAGGAAGCTATCTTCCTTATGAAAAGAAGAGGAAGAAAATAAATTCAACTTTACGAAATAAAGGATACTGCATGTATGAATTAATTGTCTAACTGAGATTAGAGCCAGAAACATAGTCATAAACAAAGGGAAAATAATTCCCTATGAATAAGCAAATAATGTTTGGCATTTTGTCAAGTTCATTACACAAACCAAACTTACTTTATTAGTAAAAGTGATTAAAATACTTAAGCTGTGACCACATGAGTCAACAGAAATCTAGAATGTGGACCTTATAAAGACCTATAAAACAGCATTTTTTTCTGAACAGGTTTGCAGGACATGAAGAAAAATGAAAATCTGCTAAACAAAACAGGAAAAAAAATAGTGGTCAGAAAATAAAATAAACTTTCAATTGGACATATTTTCAACATTTCTCTAAAGATGGAGGACATAAAAATAGCCTTAGAAACAACTCCACATCCTTTAATGTTTACATTATATATTTTTATTTTAAGTAAGTGCTGTAGTAAAAAATAGATATAATAAAAAAATTCTATAATACGGCTTCAGTTAATTTTTTAGAAAAATCCCTTTGTGGAGTTCATAAAATTCTGAATTAGGAAACTTCCAAGATTTACAATAAGATACAAGCCTGGGGGGATCTTCTAATTTATTTAACCCAGAATCTTTCACCCAGTTAAGGAAGGTGTTCTACATAATCTTATTCCCTTAAGCCATAATTCTTTTTTTATTTTACCAAATGTTACAGTTCTTTAGAGAAAATCTCATATAATGTTAGCACAGCTATTTCAACTTTATGGCAATTTTAAATGCTTAAAAAATTATATTGTTTCCATTTAAAGAGAACTGCTTGAAAACTGTGCAGTTGTTAAAATTTCTAATAATATTTATGAAAATTTTACCTTTGATATTTTGAAAAATAGTTGATTCAGTGTTACATTAAACTATATTACTGATCTTTATTACTGTTTATTTTAAACTTTTTAGAAGGTCAGAAAGTTCTATGAGAAGATACATCCCTAAGATTTCATCTTGGATAAAAATTTTCTGCTACAAATACCAAGTACTGTAGTACAAAGATGAACATTAAACTCTGCAATATTTAAAGCATTTTCAGACATAATCATGGGCCAATGTAGAAGTTACACACAATTTTTCACAGTGTGAAAGAATAAATTTACAAAGCTCATTGCTCTTCACTATTCATTGTGACAATACTCCATCTTTGTCACTAGAATGTCTGACATCAGGGTTTATGTAGAGCAAGCAGGCTTTCAATAACATTTATTTATTTATTTATTTATTTTGGTGGAAAAATTATTCTGTGCTAACCTGGTCTTAACTTATCATGAAATATAATTAAAGAAAATAACAGAAAAAATAGAAGCACTAATGTCAATTTTCCTTCCTCTTTTTAACTACATTATTAAGATATGATTGCTACCCAAAAAGTTTTACATATTAATGTATATTACCTGATGACTTTGGACATAAATATATATCTAAGTACCATTTCAGCCATAAATATAGTTTCCTCCTGCCCATTTTATTGATAATTATTAATATATTATTTTGTGATAATACCACAACACAAGCTCTACAATCCCAGAAAAAGCTTTAGTATAAAATAGTGTTGCTAAATATAGGCATAAAGCAGTACAGTAGCTCTTGCATAACTGAATCATTATACCTGTTGACTAATAAATCCCTGCTCCCCAGTTCCTGGCAACCACTATTCTACTCTCTGTTGACTATTTTTAGATTCCTTATAAAAGTTGTATCATGCAGAATTTGTCCTATTTTTGGCTTGTTTCACTTAGTACAATGTCTTCTGGGTTTATTTCAGTTGTTGCTAATGGCAGGATTTCATTCCTTAGGGCTCAATATTCCAGAGCATGTATATATCACATTTTCTTTATCCATTTGTTTATCAGTGGACACTGAGTTTGCTTTGAGGTCTCCACCAGTATGAATAATGCTCCAATGAGTATTTAGCAAAGTTACCTCTTTGGGTGTCTGATTTTAGTTCTTTTGGATATGCAACGGCTGTCTGGAAAGTATCCAGTCATGTAATATGAAAAATAGAGGCATTTATGGCTGGAATTTTTCTAGACAGCTTCATAGATTCTCAGATGAGAATGCTGGGTAATAAGGTAGTTTTATTTTTAATTTTTTGAGGAATCTCTACACTATTTTTCATAGTGGTTGCATCAAACTACATTTTTGTAAACGGTGTATAATTCCTCCACATCCTCACCAGCACCTATCTTTTGCTTTATGACAATCATCCTAGCGTATGTGAGGTGTTATCTCATTGTGGTTTTGACTTGCATCTTCCTGATGCTTAATGTCAAGCACTTTTTCATATACCTGTTGGCCAGTTGCATGTCCTTTCAAAGAAGTGTTTAACCACGTCTTTATCCATTTTTAATTTTTTTATTTTTTTTTATTGTTAAATTTATTGGGATGACATTGGTCAGCAATATAGTTTCCAGGTGTACGACTCTACATCACATCACCTATGCATTGCATTATGTGCTCACCACTCAGAATCAGCTCTCCTTCCATCACCAGGTATCTGGTGCCCACTCCCAACTCCCCTCCTACCCTCACTCCCCCCTCCCCCTCTTACCCTCAGGTAACCACCAAACTATTAAGTGTGCTTATAAGTTTTTGTTTCTTTGTTACTTTCAGTTTTATATTCCAACTCTAAGTGAGTTTTTTGGAGGTGTATGTTTCTTTATATATTTTAGATATTAACCCTTCATTAGATATGTGGTTTGTAAATATTTTCTCCCATTTTATAAGTCACCTTATAATTTGTTGAATATTCCTTGTGCTATGCAGAAGTCTTTTGGCTTGTTGAAGTTCCAATTGCTATTTTTGCCTGTGTTATGCCTGTGTCATACCAAACACTGTTTTTATATATTTCTTTGAGTTCTGGATGCTAAACATGGACCATCAATAGAAGAAGAAAAATATTTTATGTCTTTTTATGTGTATGATATTCTCATTTGTCTCCATTATGTTTTCTTTCTGTATTTGTTCTCTCGTTACCAAAATTCTTTTTTCCACTTCTTTATTTAAATCATATTTCATATGTTATTAGAATATTAACTATAATGTGACTGCCCTTTATTCCATGATAGTTAAATCAGTAAAGTTCTCACCCTGAATACTATTACTTCATTAATATGCACATATTGACTTTTGCCATATTTGTTCCTGATGAAAACTATTGGGTGTTCAGTCAATTTTCAATTAATTTTATTTTAATTATTTTTGCATAAATATTGCCACCAATACTTTTTAAAATTTTATTTTAATTTAGTTTTAAAAAGTAAGTTTCATATTAAGAGATTTAGCTTATGTTTTGTAATTTAGATTTAATGCAACCATATGATTCTTAAAACAATATAAATTTTGGACTAAGAAGAAAATATTATGAATCTCTAGATTAATTTCTTAAAAGCAAAAACAGAAATTCACTTTTAAAATTTACTTCATTATTTCTACTTTAGCACCTTTGAACATCAAATATTAAAACACTCCCTCTATTTCAGTTATTTATATGTCTGTTTCATTGGAAAAGCTTTTTAAGTAAATTTTCATCCAGAATGATAGATGAATTCAATATTTTCCTCTATTAGTTTTCCATTAAGTAAAAAGCTCTATTTTCACCTAATGTAAAAAAAAAAAAAAAAAATTATGTTTATCCCTGTAAAAAAAATCATGTTTCCCTGCCTTCCATTCCTAAACTATGAATGATATAACAAAGCAACTTGGGATAATTCTACTTGTTTTTCTTAGAACGTATACTGTGAAATCAATATTTTTATGCTATTCAGGTTTGCTTTGTGGTTGGCATCTTGGATTTTCAATGCTAGCTTGCTGAGTGTCACATGTTGATGGCAGAATTCCAATGTCATATCCGACAGTCTGGGAAAAATCACTGAAAAATGTTTACACAGACACACAGAATGCACCAGTACACACTCTGTACAGTTTTAAATTCAAATTTCAAAACAACAGTGTTAGTCTCATTCCTTTTGCATGGCATTGTGTTAGTCACTGAAGAAGCACAAAGATAAACCCTGAATTTTATCTTACAGGTTTCATATTCTCTCTAATTTATTGTGTCTTTGAGCCCTCTGAATAGTAACCAAAAGGTGATATTTTACACATCTGAGGGATGAGCAAAGTCACACTTTGGAAGAGGATTATGCAAAGTGAGACCAGGAGACCAGCCCTCATCCCTGAATTGTTGAGTAACAGTCGAAAGAGAGATAATACATTGAGAGTAAGTGTTCAGATACTTATAGCAACTTCTCAGAATAATTGTATACCTACTGAAGTTAATAACAAAAAAATAGTGTTTATATTGCTATGCCTTTTTAAATTTTTCTGGTAATTATATTTTTACTGTACATTACAAAAGTTTTAATTTGTGATGAATGGGAAAAACTGGCATTTCAACAGAGATTGTTTAAGAAGCACTGTTCTAGGTTTTTAAATGTAACCAAGGGCATCCACTCATTCCCATCTCTGACATACTCCAGAACAATATAGGGATGATTTAAAAATAAAAGAAATAAAAGTCAGCAAAACACCAGAAAACTGAGATTTATTAGATTTTGTATGGAGCTTAGGATATATCTACTTGTAAAACAAAAACAAAAGACCCTAGTAAAGAACCGATGCAAAATAATTAAACATATAAATCTAGATTCTAGGTAGTAGGAGCACCTAGTCCTATTCTATTTCACTTTTCCTAGAAGAGTTTACAATGATCACCAGGCAAATTTTCCTCCATCACTAGTGAGCTCTGTGGAGGGTGAGGTTGAAGGAATAATATTTGCCAGATGGAGACTCTTATCAGAGATGATATAGGTAGTCACCATGGTAACAGTTACCATGGTGAAGGAACACCTCCAGCATGGCTGGCCTAGTGTAAGAAAGGGAATGCAGAAAATATGATTGCTTTTTTTTGTAGCTGCTTTTTGAGTGTCAGGAGCAGATCTAAGACGGAATTGTAGAACTGCTCCCCTCACCTTTTCCTTAATTCTGACATATTCTTTTATAATTTGTTTCGTTTGGTTTCATAATAAACTCGAATGAAAACATCCAAAAGCCTAGTCTGAATGGTCAGGCTCCATAATTTTCACTTCTTTATTATCCAGCCTAGTTCAAGTCCCAAGAAAATAATCTGAAAGTCATATGCCCAGAGCAGCTCTATTAATTTCATAAGGAATTGATACAGGAAGTGGAACATAATTAGCAATACTCTAAAAATCTAGTATTTTCATATAAAATTTTCACTTTACCAAAGTTTAAAATAGTTGTGTGAATATGTGTGGCAGGGTTCTTCCTAAAGGTTTATTACTGTTTATTTCAAACTGAACAGCATTTGTGAAAGCTTGAATGAAAGAAAGTAGGATGAAATTACTGAATCCCATAATTTTTTATTATTACAAATCCAAATAAAAATTAAAATATTACTTAATCTGTTTATTTTATATTTTATAAAGGAAATAGAAATTATCCTGAATATCTTGGGATGGGAACTAAGAATTTAAATATTCCACTCTAGTGTTTACAACATATGTGCAAAACGAGATGATGGAACAACACAGGCTGCTGCCAATCTCTCCAGAAATATGTTGGAGGTGCCTAAAAAGTTATAGGAAGGTCGAAGAATCCAAGCAACTAGCATAGAAACAGTACATTTCTGGCACTTTAGTTGCAGATATCATTAAGAAATGTCAAACGTGGGCATGAGCAGAATTTTCTTAATATGCTCATCTTCTTATCCCTACATTGTCTTGAATTGATGATTAGTATTCTTATCTCTATCAAAAGTCAGAAGGAAAAAAATCAGAGAAACATAACGCAAGTTTCTGCCAGAGCTTTGCTTGTGTGGCAGGCCAAGAGAAAAATGTCCAGTCAAATGGACTAGCCACTGGGTATTCTCTTAAACCTCTCATCACGTAGCTGATTTAACCAGAAAGCAATAAAATACAAAAAGGTGGCTATATTATAAATCAGTAATGCCAGAAAATTCCCCAAGAGAAAAGAATACCTTATTGGGATGCGGTCCAACAGGAAGTGATTATAGTGTTCAAAGGCCTTTGTCCTGAGGTGCTACTCCAACCAATTTACCGAATCTAAATTGAGACAGAAGTTAAGTTGTGGGCATTTATACCTTCTCCCAAGTACACAGAACAAGTTCTTGCTTCACTGCTGAAGACATTTCCAAGAATTATTTTTCTTTCCTGCCTAATCCTTTTGTTTTTAATTCCCAGTAAGAACATTACTATAAATTCAAAGGTATTTTTCCCATCATACATGGAATCTGAACAGCAGATTCAGTACCAATTTTTGGTCCACTTCTCTTTCTTTCTAGGGCAAAAGTCCTAGAAAGAGTTTTGGCATAACTTACAGGCCATAACATCTTTCCTGTCATTCCCTATTAAATCCATTCCCATCAGGTTTCACCCTTACCACTTCTCTGAAATTGCTCTAATCAATTTCACTACCGTACTCCAACAATCCTCTCCTCTGATGACAAATCTAACAGTCAGTCCTTGTCCTTATTTTATGTGATCTAACAGCAGCTTTTGACCAAGCTGCAGCCTATGGCTGAACAGCTAATTCACTATCTGTCCTCAAACTCCTTTGCTGATACCAACTTTTCTCCAAGGCTGTTAGACTGCTTTCAGGTACTAGCTTTTGATGTTCTTTGCTTCTCTGTCTATGCTTACCTCCATGGCAACTCATTCAGCTTCAGAGTTCAAATGGGATCTACATGATGACAACACTCCTAGTTATACCATCAGACAACACCTCTCTCCCAAACTCTGAATACTTACATCGACTGCTTACTGGAGCTTTCCTAAGATCTCAAGAGCCATCTCAAAGTTAATGTGTCAAAAATGAATACCTGATCCCCCCATATAACTCCTTATTCTCTTACTTTTTCCACTAGGTTGATTTTTACCCCATCCTTTTACTTAATTCTCTCTTTCTCCCTTGCCACACATACACTTTACCAGGAAATCCTTGACTATATATCCAAAATCTAATCACTTCTCCTTATATCCACTGCTATCTCCTGTGTCTGAGTCACCATCATATGTATATATATATATATATTTACAACTTAATTCAGTCCATGTCATTTTGCTGTTCAAAAATCTAAAACAGCTTCCCATTCATTTGGAATAAAATTAATGTTTTAAAAAGGCCTACAATGCTCTGAACAATCTATGGTCCATGACTTCCTCTCTTAACATTGCTTCATTCATTGGGTGTGAGCCAAATTGTCAGTCCTGCTAATTCCTGGATGGGTCAGGCACACTTCTGCTCTGGGTTTTTCCTCTGCCTGAGCTATACAGTAGTTCCTCCCATCCCCACCCCCACCCTTTTATCCTATTTTGTTTTCTGTGGTTTCAGTCACTAATGGTCAACCTTAGACTAAAAATATTAAATGAAAAATTCCAAAAATAAATAATTTATAAGTTGTAAATCACGTGCCCTTCTGAGTCATGGAATGAAATCTCACACCATCCCATGCCATATCACCTGGGACATAAATCACCTGCCTGTTAGTCATTCAGTAGTCATCTGAATGATCAGATTGACTGTTGGATGTATCTTAGTGCTTGTATCCAAGGGAACCTTATTGTACTTAATAATGGCCCTGAAGTAGATGAGTAGTAATGCTGGAGATTTGGGTATTCCAAGGACAAACCATAAGTGATCCATTAAAATGAGATGGTGTATGCAGTACAATAAGATGTTTTGAGAGAGTCTATATTCACATAACTCTAATTATAAATTTAGGATAATGCCATAATTGCTTTATTATTCATTATTGTTGTTAATCTTTTAATGTGCCTAATATATAAACTAAACTTTATCATAGGCATGTATATATGAGTACAGAAAAAAAAACACAGTATATATAGGTATTTGGTAGGTACTATCTGTGATTTCAGGAATCCACCAGGGGTCTTGGAAAGTATCCCCTGTGGATAAGGGGAGAAACTACTGTGCCTTCCCTAAATATTCATTCTAAATGTTTTCTCTGTCTTCAACCCTTTTCCCTTAGATAACCATGTGCTAAACTTTTTACTGTTTTCAGGTCTCCACTAAAATCCAACCTACCTGCATCATCTATACTTATAACTTATACCAAACCAACAATACTAGCATAGGCATTCAGAAGAAAATAAAATCTTAACTGATGTCCAAATTAATAAAAAATATTCTTCAAAACCAGAAATGATATTAATAGGTAAATACTAAAGGTATTTTCTTTTATTAATTTCTGTAACAAATAATTTAATATTCAAAGAAAAATAGTAGTAATGTATTGCAAATATTTAAGATATGTAGAAATAAAATCAATTACAGTACAAAAGATGCTTAAATGGCTCAGATCCCGCAACACTACTTATTTTAAGTATTTTCTGAATGAAAGAAAAGATCATTAAAGGTATGATGAAATTTGAACCACAAATCACTAGGAGACTTTGAAGAAGCTACGTACCATATATAAACAAAACAAAACAAAACAAAAACAAAGTCAACTATATAGTTCATATCATACACTAAAGTGAATTGCAGATGGATTTAAGACCTATATATCAAATGCAAAAACTAAAAACCTAAGAAAGAAAAGAATGAGATAGCATGCTTATTATCTTGAGGCAAGAAAAGAACTTCTTAGAGAAGAAGTTCTCTAATAATGTAAACACTTCAAATAACAAGATCATCTGAATGACTAAATAGAAATTCTGAGACAATAAGAAGCACATGATTCCTCTTAAAGATATACATTGGAGAATTATTATGTCTCAATTTGTATTTACATTTTTCATTGGTATTCATTCATTTTGGGGAACTGGAAATGAACTTAAATTTAAACATACAATTTTACCAAACAGAATACCTAATATAGCATTTTTGAATGAGACTACTGAAGCCATTGCTGTGTCTCTTAATATGTATTCTTAATTGTATTATATTGTAACACAACCCCTAATTTTTATTCAACTGTCTCCCAAAATAAAAGTGTAGAAGAAGGAATAAAAAGAGGAGACAGAGATGTAAGGAAAGGGGAAGAAGGAGGAGGATCATACTCCTGTTTGCATACAACCATAGAGACACATTCCAGCAAACAGAATGTGAAAGGCTGAATGTAAAAGACAACTTCTGGGTCCAGCGCTTAAAAGCAGGGTGAATGTCTTCAGTGACCTCTTTTCTCTTCCTTGCACAGATTTGTTAGACTATGAGCTCTCCACATCATGCATATAAGAAGAATACTCCATGAAGGGGAAGTCTATACAGGTTAGAACGACCACAGACACTATATCATCTGGAACTTAGAAATGACCATTTTGTTTATGAACATTTTTGTTTACTCCATTTTGTTTATAAACATTTTTGTTTACTCCATTTTGTTTATGAACAACTGAATAATGTGCAACCAACTATGAAACCTTAGTTTCCACTGAGATTACATTAAATGGACAGCGTCCACCAAAATAATGGCTTGGTTTTTAGAAATAAGAGAAGTAATGTTATACTGTTCCATATATATATTACTCAATGAGCTATTATGCTTGGTAATATTTTATATAGATACTTTCCACTGAACGTTCTAAGTACTGAACATACTAAGGATTGTTTACTTAAAGCTTTCATGAGGAATCTTAGGATTGTAAAGAGGCTTATTTATTCATCTAATTTTAGTAAGGCACAGTCATCTAAATTGCTATGGTTACAAAAGAAGCCAGCATGACAAGCTAAAAGAGGCAAAACATAATAACCCTGACTTTTTCATGCCTTCATGGAGAGAATGAAAATCAATGGGCATAGAAAAAGCATGCATAAGGTTTTAAAGCAAAACAGGATAAAAGGGGCTTCTAACAATAATTTAGAAAATCTGATTATCATGGATGTTTTCTACTAAGTAATACTCCATTCAATCAGAATGTCAGGGTAACATTATCGTGTTACTATAAAATAAAGAAATTGCCTTTATTAAAATATATGTTAGCAAAGATGGTAATGTTTAAGTTCTAGAAAAGTATTTTGCAAACACTGAAGTTTGAACAGGTACAGGGTAAGACCTAGCATAGCAGTCACTGAAATATATTTTCTTTAGATTGTCATGTAAAAGGTACATTACTTTGAATTTCTCTTTTTTTCTAGAAAAAAAAAGGACATTGAAACAAAGACTCGTGTTTTTACTATAAGCTTTTTTAACTGATAAATAATTCATGGAAGTGTAAATATCAGTATCTCAATTGCACCTTTATTTATTTATATTTTACTTGATAAATCTTGAAGTTTGTGTCTTTGGATGTTTTTACTATAAATTTGACATATTAGGTTAATTTTTTTTTTCCATTCCAAGTAAAGATGATGAGGGGTATAATTTAGGATAGATTAGTGATTGAAATTATCATACAACAGCAGAGTTGTTACTGAAAACAAAATTTACAATAAGGGCAGTTACTAAGTTTATGAATCCAATTACAAACATTTTGAAGAAAAAAATATATATGCATATATAAACTACGTAACACAAAATAATTACTTACCAACCAAACTATCATTGATACTCCCCCCTACTGAATATTTTGTGTTTATACTTCTACAAATTAATCTTTTTGTGCTTATATGTGAACAAATTAATTTTCATAATAAATAGGGTTTAAATAATCATTTTTTAAATAAAGCTTAAGTTAAATTCAAGATAATACACTTCAAATTTGATCTTTTCAAGTAATCATGATTTATTTTCATCATAGAGAGAGGGTGTTATTGGGAGGCTATTCATGTAGAACATTTACTTATTACTACATTCTTTACACTTTGGAACAAATCTGGAAGAATCGTTTCTAGGAAATAAATACAAAGTAAAATGGAACAGACCAAAAACATGAGAATGCAATCGCTGATGTGTGGTAAAGTTAAAAATGTTCCTTTTCTCTTCTCTGTGAAGATCTGAGAAGGGGATTTAGAGTTGGATTAATTACTAATTTGAGGTATAAACAATTTGAGCAGCTACCATCCATGTGGAAAACTAAACTAATTGAATCTGCATCTTATTTTAGAAGGTTTGAAGAAATTCCTCATTCAGAGGAATGAAGAGGGTTTGGATAGAGGGTTTTTCTCATGTAAACATCATAATCTGAAATTAGGTCAGAATGTGGAGATAAATGAACAAAGCCAAAGCTCTTGAGACATGACCCCCACATGACCCCGATGTCACGTCTCTCTCTCCCAGCTTCCTCCCGGGGTTCCAGGGGACTGGCCTCGTATGTCCTCCAGACTTACCAGGTAGACACCTGACTCAAGGCATCTGCACTGGTGCTTTGTCTAACCTGAGTTCTTGTCCTCCAGATAACCTGGTGGTTCCCTCCATCATTTCCTGTATACCCAGCTTCATCAGAGTGTGTGCAGAGAAGAAGCCCCAAAAATGAAGTGCATGACTGCTCCTTTCCCAGAAACTACCATCTAAATGTTGGCTTCTACTACCTTGCTGATGAGAAAATACAAGTCTAGTGTTCTTTGATCTGATAAATCCATGGCAGTGCTCATTCTCTCTGTAGCTCAGTTGGGGTACAGAAAGTAAAGGAGGGGGGGAGGGGACACTGAGAACTTAATTCCTTTAATCCAGACATTAATTTTCAGGCTCAAATAACATTCCTGGTCCTGATAACCAGAATAATATATCTACGGGAATATCATGGGCTTACTATTATTTATTACATATAAGATGCTAAATAATGTATACTAGGGAAGCCAGTGTCTTAAGAGTGTGATGCCCCTATCAAAATGTTCAGGCAATTTACTTGATTTTCATCATTTCTTTTTACATGAGAAAACCAAGAATCACAAGCTTAGAAAGAATGAGAAGTCAAGAAGAGTTTACTAAAATTATTTAAATTTCGTATCTTAAGTAAATATTTAAAAATAGAAGGAAAAAAACCTCATGGACACAGACAATAGTTCAGTGTTTAGCAGAGGGGAAGAGGGAAAAGGGGTGGGGAACGGGGGAGGGAGATTCAAATATATGGTGATGGAAGGAGAACTGACTCTGGGTGGTGAGCACACAATGCAACACATGGATGATGTATCATAGAACTGTACACCTGGAACCTATGTAATTTTACAATGTTACCCCAAAAAAAATAATTATAAGAAAAAAGAAATCTCATATTTTCTTCAGAAAAAAAGGGGTCTTGCTTGGATAAAAAATTTTCTGAAATAAGATGACATATAAAGGGAAGTAAATTCATAGTACAAAAGATGAACTATAAATCACATCATCTTGACTTTAATGTTATCCTGCTGATGTGAGTAAGCAAAAAGGTCCACTATGTGTTTTGCATCATAACTTCCTCACTGATTACTACTTTACACTGATAATAAAATGGCAATGGATTTTGCTGAAAAAATATCAAAATGATATAAGCTGACTAAAGAAATATTAATTTCTAACCATTCTGGGGAATTCACATGCTCTTGAGGTATCAACAATTTAGATAATTAAACTATTCTGTATCCATACTAATAGGTAAAAAGCAAATACATTTTTCTTATTGCACATTCACAGAAAAGGTTCTGAACAAATGTTGACTGGGCAGTTTGTCTCTGACAGTCTCAGCTCACCCACAACTTAAATCTTCATTTTTAATGATGTACTTGTTCCATGCGCATTATCTCAGAGATGATGAAAATCAAATTAGTATGTATTAAATGTTTCTATACAGTGAAATGTTTTTCTAGTCAGAGATTGTCTCCTATTGATTATGACCTACACAAAAAGAAGCAATCTTCTCAGTAAGCCAGAGATTTATGAAGAATTACCCTGTCATAATAATAAATAAATGAAGGCACAGCCATATCGGAGCACAAAACAATAATATCTAGACTAGATAAGAGTGATACAGCTACAAATGGCCTCTTAGAGATCACCTGTCTCAATAGCCTCATAACACACACCAGGAAACTGAGATAGTGAGGTCAGAGAGCTCACCAATGGCATAACTCAGAATCCATGTTCTCAAATACTTAAATGGGGAAGCCAGGATGGCTCAGTGGGTTAGGCGCTCACTTTGCAGCGCCGGGGACCGGGGTTCAAATCCCGGCCCCGGCCCATGCAGAACCATACGCTGAACTGGGAGCTCCCCCAGTTCAGTTCTCTCTCTGTCTCTGTATCTCTGTATCTCTCTCTCTCTTTCTCTCTCTCTCTCTCTCTCTCTCTCTCTCTGTCAAAAATAAATAAAAATATATCAAATACTTAATTATCATATGTCCTTTGTCTGTAATAATTCTTCTCCTCTTGCTGATTTCCACCCCTCTACCTAGTGAATTCTTTCTCTCTCTCTCATATGTAAAATTCTTCTCCTCTTGCTGATCTCCACACCTCTACCTAGTGAGTTCTCTCTCTCTCTCTCTCTCTCTCTCTCTCTCTTTTTCATTATCTCAATATTGAAATAAAATATCCTGGGGGTGCGGTGGGGGTGATAGATTCCAATTACCACGCCTATCCCATTCATTGTTGCCATTACATTTGTGCTTGCCACACACTTACCTATAAGCCCATAATTGTAATATAAACACATTTAAGCCTACCATAATTCATTTTTAAAATCTAACTCTAATTGTAAGATCTGCTTTGATATAAACAATATCTTATTTATAATTGAATCTCTGGGCTTAACTGAGCTTCTATCACAAGGGCACACAAGAAATGCTCCTTGGTGACTGAAATGGGAGCATATGTCACCAAGTGTGTTAGCTTAAATACAAAAACCTGAACTTCACTTGACAGGAATCACTTCTGGTTGAACGACATAAAATATAATATAAACGTTATGAGGTTGTGCTTACATCAAAAATTATTTCCGTTATTTGCAGGCCACTTTGATACACAAAACCTATATTTTCAGAGTTGTAGTGCAAGACAGCTTTGTTGGCAATTGGGCAAGTATAAGCAGAACCCAAGTACATAGAAGGAACACCAAATCTCATTAGCACTTAGTACCTGAACAGGCAATGTGCACTGAAAATAGAAAGCAAAATAAATACAGCAATACAAAACATCAACAAAGACTGAAATATGGGATTTTAGGCACTGAGAATTCTATGTAGTTAGAATATTATCCCTGTTATAAAATGAATGGATAGGTAGAAAGTAGCATGGGCATCGAAGTGCATTAGGGAGCAAAGTACTATCAGAGGAAAAAAGGAGTCTGAAAAATAGATTACAAAGAGAACAATTTCCATTAGGCATACGTTCCTCAACTGGTCACTGGTACTCTCTTGTCTTATGGAATATCACCTTGGTAACTGAACCTGAACACATGTGGTTATTTTCTCCAGGAACATCATCCACGAAAAATTCTGGCTGAAGTTACCCTTCTCATTCTTTTAATGCTCATCTAAACTTTCACTACCACCCCATTCTAAATGGTTACACAGTTATGATGACTTTTAGTCAAATGGGAAATATTATTGAGCTTTTATTATTGTTGGAAAACAATTACCCACAGATCTCATATTTATGCGTATCTTCTGAACAGAGACATCACCACTTTTTGTCCTATATTTTTAAAGATGTTTATAAAACAAACAAAGTTAGAATACAGAGATAGTATTTCAGTCAGGAGAAGTGAACAGATTTATTTACTGCCCAGGATAATAAGCAAAATGTCTTCTTCTGCGACAAAGGTTGAGCAGGTTTTCTTGAAGATCATTAGAGAATGGTGGCTCCCTAAGATCAGAGTTCTTCAGGTATGACACTAACGCACTCTACATGCACAATTTATCTAGGCTGCTCAATCGCCTCCAGAGGATTTTGTGGGCAGAAGGAACCAATGCAGACTTGAAGCACATACTTTCTGCTGTAGAGTATAATAAAGTCCTTTTTTTCTAACCCAGATATCTCATGTCTTCCTCCAGCATTTATGATAAGGAAGAAGATTGATTTCTAAGCTTTCAAGCATGATAAAATCTCTGACCTTTCACAGTTTCTGACAGTTACATAGTCAACATAATTCCAGTGGTATAAAGACAATGCTGAATGACCATTATGTCCCTTCCTTAATGGAGTTTGTATATTACAGAGGGACACAAACAAAAGTCCATGTAAATAATAAAGACTACAGTAGTCACAGTTCCACATAAGTGCTGCAATAGAAAGCAACAGGGAGCAATCAGAGATATATACAGGGTGGGATAGTGGGGGGGAATTATCTCTGAATAAGTGACATTTAAACTGGGACATGAGTTATAAGATAGAGGCTTCCACTAGAAATATGAGGCTCTTCTAGTAGAAAGCTCTATCATAGACAAACATACATCAAACCATAGACAAACAATACATCAAAACAAATGGTTCTGGGAAAGCTGGGATGGCTCAGTTGGTTAAGCGCTCGCTTTGAAGCCCCGAGGACCAAGGATCGAATCCTGGCTCCAGCCCAGGGAGACCCACATGCTGAACTGGGGTGTGCTTCCTGAATGCGGTGAGGCCCCCAGTTCAGTTCAAAAAAAAAATTAAATTAAATTAAATAAATAAAAAAATAAACAAATGGTTCTAAGTTGAGTTTGGATGTCAAAAAACCAATATAGCTAGAATAAAGAACAAGCAAGAGCAAAATTGTTTGAAATTTTTGTATGAGAGGTTTATAGGGTCCATTGTATACAAAAATTTTTTTTAAGAATTTGGTAAAAATAAATAAATTTTCTAAGTAAAATTGAATGATTTTTATAAGAGGAAAAAGAGCTAGCCATATAAAGTAATATACTTGATTTCTACTTTTAAAAAGATGATTCAGATTCTAGTAAGTAAATATATTTATTTCAACAGATTGGGTGGAATCAGAGAAATAAGGTAAAAACAATGGAATTTAAGAAGGTATTATTAAGACAATAGACAAAAGATGGAAGTATACTAGAGTAGAGTAATAGCAATGGAGATATAGATAATTAGAAATAATCAAGATATATTTAAGAAATACATTTTACAGGTTCAGTGTGGATGGAGAGTGAAGGGAAAACTGATGTCTAGATTATTGTTAAAAAATATATACTTGTTCATTCCTTTCCTCTGGGGACCATGTGGATGTCAGCTACTCTTTACAAACATAGGAATACAAGGGGAATACAACCATGAGCACGCACGCGCGCGCGCACACACACACACACACACACACACACACACACACAAATCCCTGGTATTCCAGAATAGCTCAACAGGTTGACCACTTGCCTTGCAACCATGAATCCACAGATCAAATCCCAGCCTAGCCCTGGCCCATACAAACCCATATGCTGAAATGCCGCACAACTGGTAACTGCCAGATGGTGGTGAAGATTCTCGCCTCCCATGTGAGAGGCCCCTGGTTTGGTTCCTGCCCTGCACAGCCTCACATCCACCTGTGTGGAATGAAACTATGTCACAGTTAATGATGTACAACTATGGAGACTGCTCTGGGCCCTCCCCTCATCTCTCTCACCTTCTCTGAAACAATTAAATAAATCTTTAAAAACCAACAAACAAACCAAAAACAAAAGTTCCTTAATCAAGCAATTTGCTTTCCAATAGGAGGTACACGTAGGAACAATAAATAATAATATTGCAATGTTTGGGGAAATTACGCAATGTTAGGAAGTGATAAGTACTATTGGAGAAAGATGAGATAGGGTCACAGGATAGGACATGAGAAAAATTATCTTTAGAGAGTATGGTTAAAAATGACCTTTGCTGAGAATATTACATCTAAGAAGAGACCTACATAAAGGAAGTAAATGAGCCAGCAGATATTGGCATATTTGGGTATTTCAGATACAAGGGAAAATATAAGGGTCTCAGGCTAAGAGGGTTCAAAGAGTATAGTTTTATTTACATGAGTGTTTCTGGCTGTAATTCCTAACTAAGCTTTTTCTTTCCCTTCTCTTAAAGCTCAAAATAAATAATTGAACACATACAGTCAGGTCCACCTTGTTAATTATTGTATTCCTCCTAGCAGGAAGATCTTCCAATAATCAGTTGCTCCCAAATTAACGCTTTCTCTGAAAAAAGCAGTGCTTTCTTAAAAAACAAAACAAAAAAAACACCCACAGAATGTACTGTATTTTTTTTTAACTTAGACTCACTCATAAATAATTTATTTTCTGTAGCCTCTGTCCACTCTTCTGTGAATTGCTACTTCCTTTGACCTCTCAGGGGATTCAGCACATTCTTGTTCAGCTGGATCTTTATCACATGCATACAAACCTGCCCTAACTTAGTCCAGCCTAAAACATAAAGATGGTTTCAAAACCCCACTTGGCTGAATATGCTTCCTCCAGATACATTGTATGATACCCTCTAAAGCATATCTGTCAAGTGAGTTGTGTACGAGTGTGGTCCTCCTTCCTCTTGTCCTATTTGTCCTTTATGAACTTGGCCTTCTCTATCTTTTCCTAATATGTATTGGAAGAGGTGCAACAATTTTACTACTCTTTTGAAAGAAGTAACTTTGACTTTGTTTAATATGTATTTTTATCACTTCTTAATTAATGTCTGCTCTTCTAATAATAAAAGCTAACCACAAAGAACTGAGCAATATCCTGAAGCCCTATATCTTTTACATATTTACTCATTCGATCCTCACCACAACCCTGCAAGACAGGTGCTATTACCATCCCTCCTCCATCATAAATGAGGGAAATGGAGAGCTTAAGTTACTTACAAGGTCAAAAACTAGTAAGAGAGATATATAGTCAGTTTGGTTTCAGAGACGACACCTCATTACAATAGCTTACCTTTCATTTTCTTTGGGTTTACTCCATAGCTTTTGTTTTTTAATCATTAAAGTCAGATGCTTAACTCATTAATTTTAACCTTTTTTATTTCTAATATAAAATGTAAGGTTATATATGCCCAACTGAGTTATACTTCATTTACATGATACAAGTTTTGATATGTAATAATTTTAAAAACTAGCCCTATTTTCTAATATCCATTTTGATTTTCTCTTTGATCTAGCAATTATTTAGAACCACGTTGTTAAATTTCTACTCAAGAGATTTCCTGATTATCCTGTTTATTGCTAGATTTCCTGCTTAACAGAACTATTGTCAATGGTGTCTGTATGACACTTACCAAGTAAAACTGGTTGTGATTTGCTTTATAGCACAGAATCATGTGAGTTTTCATACATGTCCACGTATGTTTGAATAAAATTGTTAAATCTCTACTGTTGGGTGCCATGCCTTTTATATGCTCATATGTCTATTTTATTGACTGTGTTGTGCAAATCTCCAACATTCTTCCTAATGTTTGACCTGTATGATCTATCAATCATTGTGTTACTTAAGAACAATATCCAAACATATGTGTCTATTTTCTGTTCCTTTTTGTGTTTTTATATTTACATTCTATGTTTTGGAATTATTTTATGAAGTATATACAAGTAAGTAATTTTTGTGTAATCAGGATGAAGTGAATTTTTATCATTATGCTGACACTACCTTTAATAATTTTTTAAACGACTTATTTTATTGAGAGAAGGAGAGAGAAAGAAAGAGGGAGAGAAGATAGGGAGGAGTGAGGAGGACCCGGATCAGTCTCCATAGCTTTATACCATTCGTTACTTGTGACATAGTTTCATTCCACACAGGTGGATGTGGGGCCACACAAGGCAAAACTGAACTGGGGGCCTCCCACATGGGAGGCAAAAACCTTCCCCACCATCTCAGCTGTTACCAGTTGTGCTGCTGTTCAGCATATGGTTTTGCATGGGCTGGGGCTGGGATTCGATCCCCAGACCTCATAGCTGCAAGGCAAGCACTCAAACTGTTGAGCTATCCCAGCATTCCAATAATGTTTGTTTCTTTATTAGACTGTTTTGTCTGATGATAATAATTACACAGGTCTACAGGTTATGACTTTTCTATTTTTACAAATTTTTACCCTTCACCTTTGTACGTATTTTTCAAGGTAAAAGTTGTCTTTTATAAAGATCATATAGCTGAATTTGGCTATAACAAAAAAGTTTTTGTATTTTATTGAAAAATTTAATCCAATTAATATATCTATTATCTTAACCACTGGCTTATTTTTACTATTTTATTTTATGTTTTTATTTATCTCAGATATTGTATATTTCCCCTTTTACTCTCATTTCTTGGCTTCATCTGGATTGAGCATTTCATTTCTATCATTATTTTTTTCTGTACTATCTAGAAAGCTATAAACTTCATTTTCATTTTATTTTCTTACCCTAGAAATAATAAACTTCTATAGCAAACATATCAAATTTTCAAGGCCATCAATGTACCAAACTCCCTGGTAATGCAAGGACTTTAAAAAACCTTAACATTAATAACCTCTTCATATGGTACTGTTGAATAATTTGTTTCTTTCTTTTTTAAATTCCACAGGACGTTCTTATCATTATAGTTTCAGACATTTGTCAACATTGTAGTAGATATTTAAAACTTAGTTATCAGATACTAACAGAAACATGCTTTAGAACTTAAAAAAAAGACTTGATTATCAAATGACTTACAAGTAAGTATAAAGTCTCCTCTGAAACATATATAGTTGACCTAATTAACCAAATTCAAATTTATCAGATTAATTTGACACACCTAGCAAAATAGCAAAAATATGTTCTTTGAGACTACACTAATCAGCCACTTGCCTCAATTATCCACTCCACTGCACAGAACAACTTTTGATTGAAGCTTTCCGCACATGTATTTTGGTACAGGTTTAGAATAACAAAATATTATTTTTAATACGATAGGTTCATACTCTATTTAGATCCCTAAAATCGCTATAGTTACAAATAGGTCGAGTGTTTAAGGTACGAGATTATGTGTCATTTAAAAACACAATTATCTAAAATTTTTATATGTCACTGTGAGTAAGTTATTTCATAGTTAACTCTTCCCTAACATTCCAAGGATGAGTTAACTGAGTGGTTTACCAGGAAGCAGATGGGTTTCCAGAAATGTCAAAATAATTATCTTTTACCTTTTATTTGTTTGGTAGCTAACATATCTCATACTAAACTCCAGAAAAAGCAACTCTCCCACCCACCTTATAATTAAGTATAAATCTATTTAATTGTTCCTTAAAGTATTTTGCAATTGAATTACATGCATTGAATACAGAGTCCATATGGTTTAATATTACTTCAGTTGATTATAATCACATTGAAATAATAACACAGTATCAGTATTATATACATATATAATCCAATAATGCAATATTAAAATGGCAATACAAAATTCATAAACCTGGTTAGTTGTACTAACACCTTTCCTTCTGTACCTATTTCTTTGTCCATGGGGTTTGTAAATGATTTCCTGGGAGTCCAAGAGATGTTCTATAATACATATATTTACAATTTGTATTTTATTTTCCATGACAACATATCATTTTTGTTTTTGTCAACCATTTGTTGGGTGCTTATATCTGATGACTATGCACAATGCCCTGACTTGCCAGTTTAACTGCTTATAGTATATTGTACTATTGTGCTGCTATGGTGTTTCTATTATCTCCAACATAAAAACATCCAAGAAGAAATACTAGAGGTTATTAAATCTGTGACTGATTAGTAATTTTATTGAAACTATAGTTAACATAATCCAGAGGCTCATTCAGGACCAAGAACTATCACAGAATATCAGAAATATTGGTCATGCTTCATATATTGTAACAAGAGTACCCTATGAAATGTCAGATTTTGAGAGAATCCAATGCATATGATTTAAACATTTAGGTTTTCTATTTTCTTTCTTGCATAAAAAGAATGTACTGAAAACCAAATATAACAAAAGATGTAATATGTTCTTAAAAATTATGATAAAAAGATTACCAAACAATGTATATAACCATACATGCATCCCTACCAAATAATGATTATCATTCAAGTATAAAACTTCTTCAAAATTAAAGGATTCCAAAGGCTTATAGAGTTATGGAGAAAAAAATATAATATTTCATTTAGGAGATGTGAATTATTTATAAGATGTGATTGTACTTCATGGATACATAAGATGGATTCTCAACCTTCTGCATTGCTTGATTATGTAGAAATAGCTATACAATTTAGTAGTTTAGAATGGAAGTTTGGAAGTTCTGTTTAACGTTGATGCAATTAAAGACCAAGTAGGGAGGAAGCCAGGATGGCTCAGTGGGTTAGATTCTCACTTTGCAGCCCTAGGGACAAAGGACCAAATACCGGCCCTGGCCCACGTGGATGCACCCATATGCTGAGCACGGGTGCACTTCCCATGCAGGAAGCCACAGTTCAGTTCTCTGCCCCCAACCTCCACCCTCCGTTTGGCCCCTGGCTTGAGGGGATGTGCCTCCCATGTAAGAGGCCCCCAGTCCAGTTCCCACCCTGTACAGCCCCCCGGACCACCTATGCGGAAGGAAACCATGTTGAAAACTGATGATGTACCACTATGGAGACTGCTCTGGGCCCCCACCCCCATCTCTCTGTCTCTGGCTCTCTCTCTCTGTCTCTGTCAAAAACAATAAAATAAGTCTTAAAAAAAAAAAAAAGACCAAGTAGGGATCAGATGACACATTCAGCTGAGAATTTTTTAAAGACCTTTTAATAAAGAGATCATTTACAGAACTGTTAGAAGGACTGAGAGAACCAACAGGCAATACTGAGTCACCCATTCATCTAACAACAGCAGAAAGACAGTATCATTATGTTGGTTTCATAGCAGGGTACAAGGAACTGTGTTACTAAAATTTTGTTAAGAGCAGGAATGTTGGAAAACAGGATAGCCTGGCAGAAGCTATCGACAAAATACAATTTGTGTAAACTGTGAGGCAGAAGAGAAGGAATAAAAGAATTAATTATTCCCTGTCCTCCATCTTTTCACACTCCGATCTCTTATGGAGACCTCAAACTGGTCAAACCCCACTGGGAACAGTGTGCCAAGCAGACTAGGGAAGGCACTCTATAAACAAAAGTCTGCCAGGGCACACAGAAGGGTAAATGAGTTGGAGCAGTGGGTATGGAGAGTGGGGGAGGAAAAGTGAATACCCAAAAGAATGCCCTCCATAAGGTCTGACATTAAAATAAACAAGAGACTTACATAATGTGAGAAAACAAAGGGATGAGCTTCTTGGGAGCAGTCTCAACAATTATGTGATCTTGTTGCTTTTATATCCTAAATTGTTTCTCATTAGAACTAGGCTGACCAGACATCCTGTTTTAAATGGGACAGAAAACAATGGTACTATCCTGGTTTAAATGGTATGTACCTCTGGACAGCCTACTGACACCTTGAATTTAGCCTGTTGAGACTAAGTTGACCATATGTATCATTTGAGATGTGACAACACTGTTGTTTTCTGTTCCATTTAAAACAGGATGTCTGGTCAGCCTAAGAACAACACACCGGGCATAGCCATCCAGATGTGTTAGACAAGAAGGTATTTTGAAAAGGGTGCTGCATTCTCCTCTGTGTCCCTGCCTAATCACATATCCTTCCCTCCTTCTTGAAAGAGTAATTACTCTGATTTCCTGGTAAATATGTCCTTGCTCTCTTTTGGCTTTTTATCACCTATGTATGCACCGTTGCCAGTTTTATCAGCATGAAACATTTTTATATTCTCTTTTGTTGTTTTGTTTTTTCATAACACCACTGAGATACAGCTTTCACTTCATAAAACTCACCCTTTCAAAGGGCACAATTCAGTGCGCTTTAGTATATTCATTGAATCGTGCTAGACTGACCAAGAGAAAGAGGCTCACATCAGTGAAATCAGATATAAACAGGGCACAATTAATATCAGTTTTACAGAAATAAAAATGATAAGGAAATATTATAAACAATGGTTTTCCGTTCACCTGGTGATGGACATTGAGGTTGTTCCCACTTTTTGGCTATATAATGCTTCTACGAACATTCACAAACAGGGTTTTGTTTTTTTGTTTCCACATAGTTTCATTTCTTCTAGCTAGATACTACTGAAGTGGAACTGATAGGTCATTTAGTAACTCAGATTTTAGTTTTTTGAGACTCCATCCTTGTAGCCCCATGGGCATGAGCTTTATCTAATGGACATTTTAAATTTGCTTGATATGGGTCTGTTACATATATAATATGCAGTATATAGCTGGGCTTTCTTTGAGTACCTCTTTACCTGATCTCTCAAGTAAACTGAAGGCTTTTCTTGGTGTCACCCCAACAGTTAGGTTCTAATTGCTGGCTGATTGCTCTATTGTTTTTTAAAATGCCCTGGGGCACAAATTGTCACACATTGCAATCCAATTAAATCAAGGCCTCTTTTCAGGGATAGTTTCTGAGGCAAATCCTTAAAATGTGTTGACTACAGGAGGGCTCTTCTTAGCTGATTCTTCTTAGCTGACTCTTTCCTGACTCTAGCACATTTACTGGCCTATAGTTTAGCTTGTTCTTGTGGAGCTACCCCAGCTTCCCATCAGTTGCTTAACAAATGCCATCAGTTGCTTAACAAATGCCATCAGTTGCCTCGGGGAGCGCTTCAGAGCTCTCATTCTTAGAGTCAGCCTCCCCACCTGGGCTAAATGTTTGTGCCCTGGCTCCAGAGCTAGGAATGTGGGCCGTTCGTTCCCTGCTTTTCTTGGAGTGACAGCCCCCTTTAAGAGCATAGAACAGGGTGGTGGAAGAGATGCTGACCTCTACTGTTCTCACTTTAGCTCTTCTGGTGCGAAACCTCTGCCATTCAAGCGAACTAAGGCCAGAGGGATTGACATTTCAGCAGTCTCAGTCACCCACACCTGGGGTAGAACTTCCAGCCTACCCAAGAGCACAAGGAAGACCCTGAATCTTGGGGCAGGAGGGTGGGGGTGAATAAAAAAGGCTGACAGCCTGCCACTCTCCTGGGGAGACAGCACAGTCGTTGGCTGAGAGCTGGGGAAAAAGCTCTATATTCTTTGCCAGAGACATGCAGAGCGGAGCTTCCATCATGCTGAGCTGAGGAGGGAGGTGGCACATAGACTGGGAGTGATTATGACAAGTGCCACATCCTTGCTATCTTTCCCAAGGTCTAGTAGACGTTCTTGAATAAATGTGTCCACATTTGCCATATGAAAACAGGACTATTTCCAGAGACTTCAGATAATTTTTTAAATTTTCATCAGTTATGGTCATTTTAATGGACAGACTCTACTATCCAGGAAACTGTGCTATCAGTCAGCTTTCTCTCATGACTTCTTTTCCTCAGCAGTGACTGCATTCAACTGCACTGACAGATGTAATATGTATTGTTCATGAATGGGTATTGCCTTTCCTTACTCCATGTTTTATGACTATAGCACAATTCTTTTTTTCCTGACCTAATACTGATGGGCTTTTGCAATGTAATAAATGCTGTTATGCATATTATTGTAAATGTCTCTTCCTGCACAACTACAAGACTTTATGTGGGTTATATGACTAGGATGGCAATAGCTAAATTATATGAGACTAACCAACAGTTAGTACACAATGAAAAACTGTTCTTTAAACACACTTTCACTAGCAGTGTTCAAGAGACTTTAGGGTGAATCCCAACCCTTGACATAATTTAGATTATAAGTCATTTGCAATTATTGTCTAACCAGTGAGGTTTCATTTCCTGGTTATTTTTTTAAAGATTAATTTTATTGTTTTTGACAGAGAGATTCAGAGACAGAGAGATAGAGAGACAGAGAGAAGGGAGAGGGACCAGAGCAGTCTCCATAGTTGTACCTCATCAGTTTTTGACATAGTTTTGTTCCACACAGATGTGTATGTGTGTGTATGTGAGGGGGCGGGGGGGGGGTGTGTGAGCATGCAGAGCAGGAACAAGGCCAGGGCCTCCCGCATAGGAAGCATGCCCCCTCAACCACGGGCCAAACCGGGGGGGTGGGGTGGGGGGGGTGAGAACTGAACTGGGGTCTGCAAAGGCTGGGGCCAAGATTCGATCCTTGGTTCCCAGGGCTGCAAAGCAAGCAGCACTTAACCCATTGAGCCATCCCAGCTTCCCCTCATTTCCTGATTATTAATGAAACTGGATGTTTTCTCTTCTGTTTTCTGGCCATGTGTATGTCCTACTTGACAAAGTGTGTAATTTTTTTGCTCATATTTCTGCTGTTTTACTTGTGTTTTTATTAGTGATGTGAGAACTTTTTATTAACATTCTGGAAACTACTAGTACTTTGGCTATTATTTACTCTGTTTCTGGCTGGTCATCTTAAGTACAGTTTGATGCACAGAAGATCTTAAGCTTAGTATAACTGAATCGATCGTTTTTCCATGAGAGTTTGGGTATTGGCCACAGTGCTCTTCCATGTCTTAGCACAGGCAATGCTTTGCCCAATGCCTAGTGACATCATAACCATTGTAACATCACAGCACAACACGTTGGTCAGGTGTTTGTGGTGATGTGGGCATTAACAAACCTACTATGCTGCTATCATATAAAAGTATAACACATATAATTATGTACAATACAAACTCCTTGACTGTGCTCGGGCAATTGTGCCCTGTCCAGCGGGGCACGACAACGTGGCTCGAGGGGGAACCTATGAAGGACAAGAGACAGGAGACACGAAGAAATGGAGGCAAGACAGGATTCTGATCAAGCCTCCAAATTTTATTTCTGTTACAGCGGTATATATGCAGTAGGGACAAAGGAGGGCAGGGCTGTCTGCTTAGTGAGGTATTTGTC
>PVKE010021601.1:0-26363 GCA_004027555.1 Craseonycteris thonglongyai
TGATGAGGATTTTGAAGGATTTTAAGCTCACAATGCTCCTCTGCCTAGAAAAACCTCTTATCATCCCAGTCAGTCACAAACAAGCGTTTTCTGCAAGTTCTTCATGTAATTTTCTTTCCAGATGATGCCATCATTGTTAATGTTCTCTTTTGGATTTCTTGTTTCTCGGTCAAGTTCATGGCATTTTCATTTGTGAAGAGACCTTCCATTTATCGTATCAATGTACGGTATATTACGGTATGTTCGAAAAATGTCATTCATTAAAAATTTAATTAAAAAAAGAACTGGTGTTGCCTCGGAAGTGGGGGGTAGTCTTATACAGCGAATATAGGCCTAAACCTATGTTTTAACTGTAAAATTAGGGGGTTGTCTTATATGCCCGGTTGTCTTATACGCCGGAAAATATGGTAAGCATCTCAGTAGAAGAACCAAATTAATAAGCATTCAGCAATGTGGCAGGTCAGAAAATAAATATTCAGAATTTAAGTTTCCTCTGCATACTAGCAATAATTTTCAAATGATACGGGGAAAAACAATACCCAATTCATAATAATAACCAAAATTTTAGAATATAATAGTTATGAGTAAATAAGAAATGTACACGGTATAAGTACACATGCTAAGTATTAAAGCCAACCTATTAAAAGTGTTAAGTTTCCTCCATTGGGACCTCTTCCCCAGCAATTTAGAGCCTGAACGCTGAAGCCGAGGGCGACCACACCTCTGGCTCCAAGACCATCCCCCTGACCCCCAGTCTATGAGCACGCCTGGTTGGGTGCTAGCAGAAGGTCAACGCTATCTCAAGTGCAGTCCTTGCACAGCCCTCCACCGCCAGGCTGAGATTTTCAGTCAGAGGCTCTTTTTCCGAATCCCCTCTCCTTTGTCCATTTCTCCTTATTTTTCTCTTTCTACGAGTGTCAGGTTTCCACTGGTTTCTGAAGGTGCTTTTACCTTTTCTGTTCCCTTACCCTTTGCTTTCCTCCCAGCAAATTTCTTACACATCTGATTCTCTTAGCATCTGCTTTGAGAAGAACCTGATTGAAAACCACCAACAGTGATATTTCATATCCCCTTTCCCATCTTTATTTGATCTGTTTAGCTGTTACCACTATTTAACAAGCTCTGCTGTACTTATTTATCTTATTCATTGTCTTACCTTTGTCTGCTTAGAGTCTAAGCTCCATGAAGGCAAAGAATTCTGTTTGTTCTCTGTTGTATCCCCAATACCTAGAATGAGTCCTGGATCATAGTAAATGCTCAATAGATATTTGATGAGTAAATTAATGAAGGAAAAAACATTAAATAAGACTTGGATAACATTTCTGTAAAAGATTAAAATCCCAGTAAAATTTTTTTAAGTTTAGTTTGGAAAATAAATAATTAAAAAACGACAAGAAAAATGTCAAAAAAGAATAGCAAAATATGACATGAGGGATTGAAGAGTATAAAGATACAATAATTAAAGCAGCTGACGCCATTTGGACATAGATTGAAAAGCAGGATGGAATGGAAGTTCAAGCTCAAGTATTTTTGAGAATGTAGTATATGGATAAATGTGGCATTTAAAATTTGTATCAAATGGAAGGATTATTTAATAAGCAATTTTAGGAAATCCAGCCATCTGGGAAAAAATAGATCTGAACTTTATTTCATATACAACTTATATACCGCATGGAGAAAAGCTTTAAATATAAAAACAAAATCATAAAGCACTAGAAGAAATAAGTGAGTAGTTATTTTGAAGGGTGAAGATATTTATAACCTGCTACTAAAAAAAAAGTCTTAAAGAAAAATATTAATATATTTTATAATCTGAAAAACAAAACAATCAACTCTACATTAAAAACTATAAATAACAGTGAAATGTTTCCAAACAAATTAATGTTTGCAAAAAAATATGTTCAGTACATATAAGAAAGGCTCGTTTTTAATGAATGTTTTCTTGTTTCACTAATATCAAGAATTATATACTTAACAAATAGTCTTAAGAAATCGATAATAAAATGATGAAAAGAATTCACAAAAGAAATGCAGATAACCTATATAATTAAGAAAAATATTTAACTCAGAGAATTGCAATTAAAGACTGTAAGTTACCATTTTCTCCTTTAAAAACTAGATAGAATGTTTATATCAAATAGAGAAATCATCTACTCTTTATGCCATTGATAATTTTGTCAACAGTTTTTTGTAGGATGATTAGGCACCATACTTTAACAAAACTTATGGCTTTATATACTGTTATATATCTCTTAGACAATGACTTTCCCATCTATGATTGCATCTTAAGGAAATAACCATAAATATGAACAAAAATTTAACTAAAAATATGTTTCTAAAAGTATTGTAATTTGGAAGTAATTTAACCATCAATAATAAGAGATTGGCTGAATAAATTTTGATGAAATGTAATTCAGCCTTTTAATGATTTCATAGCAAAATGTTTAACGTCATAACAATGCTGCAGATTGTATAAGTCAGAATAAACTAGATTATATTGCGGTAATGTCCCCCAAATTTTAAGTGTCTTACACAGACCCATTGAGAGCAGATCAACCTGAGGGCAGCTTTGCTCCATGTGTTGGCTTAGAATTTCTGCTTGTTCCCATGTTACGGCACCTCCATGTCACAGCAGAAAAAGAACAGATTAAATGCTTCCACCTCAAAGTGACATGTGTCATTGCAACTCGCGTTTTCTTTGCCAAAGTCGGTGGCCACATCCAATTTCAAAAGACGGAGAAGTAAGTCACATGGTAGGCATGGAAATAGAGGGGAAATGGATATTGATGAATAGTGGTGTTGCTTACCACGCAAATGTAAAGAGTTTGAAGTGACAATACAATTTGTAATAAGTGTGTGTATGTCTGTGTGCATAGATAGATATAGCAGATGCATATATAGAACCAATAGTGAATCTGTCAGTGTGTCAAGACCTATGAACTATTTTAATTTTCCCATTTTTTTTAAATCTGCATTTTTAAATATCCTACAATGAGTAAATGTTATTGTAAGAAATAATCCAGTTGTAACTTTTAAAAAAAAGTAACAAAGAAATTTGTTGGGTATATTTTCTTTTCCTCAGTAAATGCACATTAGGTATCTATAACTGTTTGAAGCTCAGATTTCAGGATCTTTTATGAAAGTAAAGTTTTTTAAATTTTACCCTTGGCCATTTTTTTGATTTTTCCTATCTCTTTCTGTATTACTTGGCTCAGGTCCTTAAGCAGAAGAAATTGTTAAATTTTTGTTTGAGATGACAGTCTTTAATTTTCATCCCATTCCAATAAGATGGTGCTCAACTCATGTGATTGAATTATTCCAATAGCCCTACTCCTCTTAAGGAGACACAAGGAAAGGACAGATGGAGTTAAGTGTATTCTGATGGCATGTGAGCAATTGTCACTAAAGAGATTTAAGATATGACCCTTTCTCTTTTATTCTTAGTCACAAGGGTTCTTCACGAAAAAGAAAGAGACAAGGAAAAGAACTTTGTGCATTTTGATTAACATAGGACCTGACCCCATTTTGCTTAGCAAAGAATTTGGAAATTTGCAGTGTAACCCTTTGCTACTTCATTCTTGCCCCTTCAAATTCAAGTGTCTGTTTGTGGAGGTGAAAGTCATGCTTGATGTAGGTGTTCTATGACTCTAGTGGAGCAGGGCCCCTTCAGATTCTGTTGACCATTTCCCTGAATTTATAGAACTGTTCTGCACCCTGTAAGCACGGTGCCTATTGTATAACATTGAGATTAATGAGCTGAATCTTCCCCAGTGGCAGGGTCCCAGGCATGAAATTCAGGTCAATCTGCACACAGGACTGCTTATCTGTATAAACCTGACTCTTTAGAATAATGTATTTGGGCTTCTCCATATTCTTCTGAGATCTTCGTTCTCTTTCAGATTTGGGGATTCAGAAGGAGGACTTATGGTCTAGAAGCTTTCATCTCATTTGCTCCTGGAGAATGTTGCTAATCTGTGTATTATGAATTCTGATTGATTAACTTCCTTTCTGAATCTTTAAAGTAAACAGACCCAAGTTAATTTACCCAGAAAAATAGTTGTGACTGTCTTTCCCTCAATCTGAACCAACTATTTCTATTTATCAATACAGAGGCCGTGACATAGTCAATAGTTTAGTGGTTACTGAGGGTAAGGAGGAGGAGGGGGTGGGGGGGTCCTAAATGTATGGTGATGGAAAGAAATCTGATCTTTATTTCAGCCATCCTATGCCCAGCCAGCCTGACATTCATCATTTCTTCAGATCCGTGTTTGCCCACCTCCTGGTTTTCATGCATATTCTTTTCTTGGCCTAGAAAATGCAATTTTTCCCTACTACCTTCACTTGCCTAACTCTTATTCAGATCTCAGTTTTCACTTAGACATTGCTTTTTGGGAAATCTTCACTGACTTTGGAGGCTTGGAAAGGCTGTTTCTATTTCCCCCTACCACTCCCATATGTATCCTGCTTGATTGTTTATTTGCTAGAGTGTAAGCCACCAGAGAGATTGTGACCCCTGGAATTTACCAGGACCTGGAATATAGTAGGTACTCAATAAATACTTCTTGACAGAATGATGAAATGGCCTCTACTCTGAATATTCACATTTATCTTAAAATTTCATCACAACTTTCTTGTCTTGTTATTTAAAAATTGCTCCCCAAAGGTCCCTTAAATTTTGCATAACTCTTTGTCATCCTTGCTCTGAATATCTTTTTTTAATTGTTTTTTTATTGTTTTTGACAGAGAGAGAGAGAGGGAGAGAGAGAGAGAGAGATACAGAGACAGAGAGAGAGTGGGCCCACACGGGCCAGGGCCGGGATTCAATCCTCAGTCCCCGGTGCTGCAAAGTGAGCGCTTGACCCACTGAGCCATCCCAGCTTCCCCCTGAATATCTTCCCTTACACACCCTTCCCTGTCTCAATGTCCACTCTTGGTGGCCCTCACTGTGCCATTCCAGAAGATTAAGAGTGACCTAAGCTTCAGCAGCATTGGTCTATCTTGAGAGCTTACTAGAAATGAGGTATACAGGCCTCACCCAGATCTCCTGAATTGGATCTGCCACTTAATATGATTCACAGCTGTTTGATTCTGAAGCACATTTAGGTTTGAGAGATTGGTACTTGAGTTGTCACTTTACTCTCTAAACATCAGTTTCCTTTTATCCAAAATGAGAAAAATAATACTCATATCACTGAGTTAAGGTGAGAATCAAATAAGATAACTCATGTATAACACTTAGCCCAATAAAAGTGTCTATTATTCCAAGGGCGGGCTGATAAATTTTGCCTCCATTGTAATTTTTTGTTGTTGTTGTTACATTAGATATAACTGGTTCTGTGTAGTCACTTGATATCTTCCCTCCATCACTCTTGACCTTGTACAAACAGATGCTTACATTTTCCACCCAGTGCACATCAAAATGGAAGAGTGTTCAGACCTTTGGTTCAAACAGCATGCTGTTATTGAATTATGACCCAGAGAACAAAAGGCAGCCAGCAAAGACTGCCACAAGGGATCACTTTAGCTGAAAAAATTTAAAACTCAGGCTTCAATTGGGAAGGTGATTCCTTATGGCCATATTCCATGGACTTCCTTTTGTTCTTGGGCTAGGCTGACCAGATAGGCCATTTTAAATGTGACAGAAGACAATAGTACTATCACATTTCAAATGGTATGTATGGTCAGCTTTGTCTCACTGGGCTAAATTCAAGGTGCCAGTAGGCTGACCATATATACTATTTGAAACAGGACAATACCGTTGTTTTCTGTCCTGTTTAAAATGGAATGTCTTGTCAGCCCATCTCGGGGTCATAATGACGAACCTAAGTTTCATCACCTGTAATAATCTTCTTTTAAAAATCCTCACCTTGGGGAAGCTGGGATGGCTCAGCGGGTTAAGTGCTTGCTTTGCAGCCCCGGAGACCAGGTATCGAATCCCGGCTCTGGCCCGTGCGGACCCATATGCTGAACTGGGGAGTGCCCCCAGTTCAGTTCTTGCCGGGGCCTATGTGGGAGGCTCCCGGCCCAGTTCCTGCCCTGCGCAGCCCTGTGCCCACCTGTGGAGTGAAACTATATGGAAAACTAATGCTGTCAACTATGGAGACTGCTCTGGGCCCTCCCCCTTCTCTCTGTCTCTCTCTGTCTGTTTCTCTCTCTGTCAAGAAAAAAACAACAATAAAAATAAATCTTAAAAAGAAAAAAAATATCCTCACCTTGAGGAACTTTTTCCACTGTTAAGAATTCGGTAACAGCACATTAAAATGAATAGCTGAACACTCATTTTGATGTCCACTGGGTAAAAAAATGTAAGCATCTGTGTGTATAATTTCAAGAATGATGGAGGGGAGATACCATGTGATTACAAAGAACTGGTTATATCCAGATATGTCTAATGTCACAAAAAATATTATGGTGGAGGCAAACTTTCTCATCCCTCCCTTATAAAACACACTTCCTTTTGCAGAATAATGAGTCAGAGATCCACAGTGTACTTGTGCATGTGAACAACCGTCTCTGTTTTGCCCTGGGTGGCCCTGTCATACTTCATTTCCAGTTTTGAAATCCTAAGGAACCCATCTTTGAATTGTAACTTCTGTTGTGTCCTGTCTTTTTCTAGAAGAGACTTTTTTTCCAATAAACTCTGAGTGGCCATCACACTGATGGAATATACCAGTTTTTAGTGTACTTATTAATATTTTAGAAATGTTCTCATTATCAACTAAGTTGTTAGCTCCTTAATGATGGGGCCATGTCTTAATGCCCTTTTGTCTCTAGCAGCTAGTAAAATACAATGTCTTAAAAGAATAAGAGTTCAAATACAATAGGATTCTGATGATGATGACAATTACTTTCCTTGACTGTGACTTTCCAGAGAAGGAGCATTTTGTTGCTCTCAACTTCCCAGCCCAATGTAGTGTCGTGGCTTTCAAATTTTGATTTCAGCTATGGAACTCTACTGGCAATACAGTATTATACAACACCTGTAGATATTACAGGTCAGAGCTGAGCTGCTCTGGCTGAAATAAGGGAGGGGACCATAGTGCTTCACTGTCCATCTCTCCATTCCCTGTTCCCGGAGTGACAGGAGTCTAGGAGTCAGAAGAACTAGCCTGGAGTCCTCCTCAAAGCCTTGGCCGGTGAAGATCTTGGTTACATAACTTTAACCCTGATGATCCTCAGCTACCTCATCTCCAAAACAGAGACTTGTTTGCATAATGGAGGTAGAGAGGCAATACAAAAATATTGGCATTAATGCTGTTGCTTTATCTTTTCAAGTGAGTCAAGGTCTCTCCTGTCCTATATTCTTTGTCCTCAAATGTGTGAGATGAAGTTTAGGGTCTAAGACCATGGTAACTGAGAGAAAGAAACATTGAGAGAGATTAGAAAGACATCCTTGGGTACAGAGTATAGGCTTAAAAGAGTGAATTTGGCCTTATATGTAGTAAAGAGAAGAGGAGTGGATTGGGGACGTCATTTTTAGAAGTCTAGTAATTGGTCTACAAACCTTTCTTCTCTCTTCCCTAATTCTCTACCACAGGGATTCCCAACCCCATGGCGCCCGCGGCCCGATTTGTGTGCGCCCACCATGATTTGACTGCATCAGAAGTTTTTCATAAACACTAAGTAAAACTATCATTTATTTTTATACATTTGTTAGAATTTTAAAATAGTGTTTGAGTATCTACACAGGCTTAGTATATTCGTTGGTGTTTTTGCGATATCGTATGGATAAGTGTTTCCCTAGCTTTCGCCTTTGTACACGTCGCGTCTTGTGTAGCCGCTGCGCTCTTTACACTCTCCTCCACCCACCGGGAGACGCCACGTTGCTGTTTTCATTGCGGTTGCTGGACTGATCGGGTCGTGATGGTTAGCTAGGATCACAGTGTTTTGATAGATTCGATTTTAAATGAACTAAAAGCGAGGTAGGTAATCTATTATTATGGTGGCAATTTGATATGCTATTGTAGTTCTATAACCATTTTTATTTTTATTTTTTTAGTCCTAAAATGAGTGGACCAAATAAGAGACAACGAACCTATAATTTTAACACAGACTGACTTTGTTGGTATCACATATGCATATCAAGTCTCTCGTGCACTTCCCATATATGAGGAAAATGCTAGGTAACAATGAATTAAACGTGTCATTATTTATTGAGACCCTGCAAGTGCTTCAAGAACAGTTTGAAGAGAGATTGCTGCAGTTTACAAATATCGAGCCAATTGTCTCCTTCTGTAACAATCCTTTTACTTGTCAAATAAATGTAATAGAACTAGCCGCATGTATTGCACACCTTGTTCAGGGGAAAGCAGAAGAACTAGAGTTAGAAATTTTGAACCTTAAGAACGATATTTTGCTAAAATCCTTACTATCAGAGGACTTGTGGAACATAGTCGACAAAGAAAGGTTCCCATTTAAAAAAAAAGCGGCATATAAAATCAAATCGTGTTTTGGGTCAACGAATTTATGCGAATCTTTGTTTTCAAACATGAATTTAATAAAATCACGATATAGATCTCGACTTACCGATGAGCATCTTAAAAATTGTTTGCTAACAGGGTTGTCGTCATACTCTCCTAATTACGAGGCACTGCCCAATGAAATGCAATGCCAAAGATCACACTGACAGATTGTTTTTTTTATGTTTTCTTTTATGTTTTTTTAAATGATTTTATTATATGTGTTTTTTATTTACTTTGTATTACGTTTTGTATATATGTTTCTTTGTGTGTATATAATTTGTACAATAAATTTATTATTTTAAAATTACTTTTGTTTGTTAATTGTTATTCTTGTTCAATAATAAATATCCTTAGAAATAGCTGGTGCCCACCACCCTACCGATATTTTAGAATGCGCCCTAGGGTATAAAAAGGTTGGGAACCCCTGCAGTCTACCACATCCCCCTTCTCTTTGCATTATGGTTTTCTTTACTCCCACTTTATTTCATTTATTTTAAAAAGATTTGTATAAAAAAATATAGTTAACATGCAATATTATATTAGTGTCAAGTGAACACCATAGTTATTCAACATTTATATACCTGAAGAAGTAACCACCATGATAAATCCATCAACCATCTGGCACCGTTCCACTCTGTCACGATGTTATTGACTGTATTTTCTATGCTGTACATTACATCCCCATGACTTACGTGTTTTATACCTGGAAATTTGGAACTTTTATTCCTCTTCACCTTTCCCCCTCTTTTTTAATTTTTAAATTGTAGTTGACATTCAATATTGTTTTATATTAATTTGAAGTAAACAGTATAGTGGTTAGACATTTCTATAATTTAAGAAGCAATCTCCTTTACTCGTCTAGTACCCACACGGCACTCTACATAGTTATTACCATATTATTGCCTATATTCCCTATGCTTTACTTTATATCTCTATGACTATTTTATAACTACCAATTTGTATTGTTTCATTCCTTCACTGTTTTCATTCTGTCCCCAAGCCCCTCCCATCTATCACCCCAACAAATCTAGTACAGTCTGACACCATGCATAGTTATTACAATATTATTGACTAGATTCCTTATGCTACACCCTACATCCCCATTACTACTTTGTAACAACCAATTTGTACCCCTTCCCCCTTTTTTCAATGACGTCCCCAACGCCCTTCCCATCTGGCAACTATCAAAATGTTCTCTGTATCTGTGACTTTGTTTCTATTTTTTTTTTTTTTCATTTGGACATATTTCTTTGTTTCCTCATTTTGGCTGCTTCTCTGTGTGTGTTTCTATGCATTAAATAGATCGGCCATATCTCCCAGTTTTGGCTGGGTGGTCTTATATAGGAGGTACCCTGTGGGCCCTGACACAGTCTCTCTAGTCACCTGCTCTGGGCACTCCAGGTGTGTTTCTTGTGTGAGTTGTACGTGCCCTCTTGTTCTAGTTGAGCTTTGATTGCTATTGGCGCATCAATGGGTGGGTTTGGTCACATCCGTATCTTATGGGGTGCTCTGCAGGGGGCTTACCCCACTGATTGAAATTTGCCCTAGCAGGCTCCAGTGCCTGTTGAGACGGCCCTTTGTGTGCACCACTTACGGGGCTAGTTGGGGGGTACTCTGCTGTGGTCTGAAGCCAACCTCTAAGTATGTTGGTTTGGGGACCTCTTTGGAGGGACTTCAGTGCAGGCCCAGGTCACCTTACTGCCTGTGATCAGCCGGGGACTAACTGGTAGAAGCTACAAAGTGATCCATGATTGGTTTCTGACTCTGCTAAATCTAGATGAACTGAGAGGGCTGCCACCAGTACTGGGCCTGGGCCAGCTCCCCAGAAAACCAGGATGGCTGGAGGCCTGCTGCTGCCTGCTAGCTTCCTGAGGTTTCTGCCACTGATAAAGCCTCATGCAGCATGCAAGTAGGGTGAGGCAGAGTCTCAGGGAGTCATCAGAATGGGAAGAGTTGTGTTCACCTGGTTGATGTAGATTCTGGTTTGGTGTCAGTACTGAACCTGGAGCTACTCAGCAAACATCTCAGAGCACATTGAGGCCAGTCACCGCCTGCCTGGGCCCTGTGGACCCTGATAGTTTTCCAAGAAAGAGTGTAATGCAGGTGGGGCTGGCTGCTGGTAGAGGAAGTGCCTCAGGCATTGAGAGAGTTGGGTAGGACAGGCCCCAGGAAATCATCAGGAAGAGTAGCAGAGCTCATCAGACCAATCAGATTCAGATTTGGCCGTGTTGGGGGCAGGCCCAACACAGGAAAGATGGTGGCCACCTGCCAGCTGCAAGGAAGAGGATCCCACACAGGGAAAAATGGTGACTGTCCCTCCAGTTCTCACTCTAAAGCCACACAACTCAGTCCAGCCCGGTTTGTCTCCAACGCCCCCTGAGTCACTGTTCCTCTGCTGGAGGACAGGGCGAGTGCCTGTGAGTGAGTGAGATTGCGTGTGGGTCTTTTAAGGAGGTTTCTGGGTTTCCTGTGGCCTCTGAACCACCCGAATGGAAGGAATCCCTACCGTTTTTCACAGCCAGAGGTTGTGGGTGCTTCTGTACGGGGCATGAGTACTCCAAGCTGGGGAGCCCGGTGTGGGTTTGGGTTCCTGTGCTCCTTTGAGGAGACCTCCAACGTCAAGCTATTCCTCCCGATTCTCAGCCACCACACACAGGTGTGGGGCCCACCTCATATCTCCCCCCCTCCGACCAGTGTGGAAGTGGCTTCTTAGGACACCCTCACTTATAAAATTTCTGTTCAGCTTGACGGCAGATGGGTCTCTGGTTGGTTGATCTATACTTTAGTTGTAATTTTAACGTGTCAATGGGAGGAAGCACGCACAGTGTTTATGTATTCCAGCTTCTTGGATCTCCTCCCTCTACTCCCATTTTGATAGGCCGCCATGCTGCCCTGCGGGGGAAGTGCTAGCACAGTATAGCATTTCTGGACTATTTCTCAAGGTGTAAATGATTCCACTTCAGATGTTTTCATATAGAAAGAGAAATACCCAAACCGTGTGCTATGCCATCGACATAGAGCTGTCCGTAGGGGCAGGGTTGTTGTGAGCAAGCACTGGGACCATGACCGCCTCTGTAATAGTGGAATCCTGGTTGGGTGTAAGGCACCAGCAAGCCAGCTTTTGAAGGTCTGATTTTTCTTTTTCAGTCCCATCTGGTTTACCAGGCCTTTTCAGGCTGGGTCCTGAGTAATAAGCTAATATCCTTGTCATCTCCAGGGAGGACGTCTGAAAAAAGGAAAGGCTCCTTGATGGTGGCCTAGAGCACTCTCTTGCACTTGTTTTCCTGCACACTCACAGAGCTGGGAAAGCGTGTTCTAGCTTATTAGATTTCCGACGTATGGACATGGTACAATATTCCTGATTCAAATCTGTCAGCTAAAAAAGAGACTACTGAAGTTTTGGGTTAGTAATTTGAAAAGATATTAAGTGAAAAAAGAAGAGAACAGGTGCAAGTGCTCCAATCAGAAAGGAGTCTGTATTCTCACCCATTATCCTTATTAAAACATGAATTGATTACGCTTCTTCATATTCTCACTGAGGAGGTCATTGGTGTGCCTGGTATGAATGGAATTGGCTCAGGGTTTTTCTCAGAGTCAGGCAAAGAGAGAGAGAGAGAGAGGCAGAGAATGAGGTTGGAGAGAAATACCTGCATTTACATTTGGGCAAAGGAAATTAATGAAAAACATATACCAGAGGAAATTTAAATAGAAAACATGCTAAGTAGGAAGTGTTTATCTTGCTTTATGTAATCCACTAAGAGCAGAGGGTATGATATGGTTGAACTGATGCCCCTAAGATGTACAAATGGGTAGAATATTTAAGAATGTTTCTGGGGAAGAGCCCTTGGGATCCACATTTCTACCCAACTCAGGTTCATCTGAGAGTTACCTTTCCTCTCTTCTTCCCTTTGGAGCTGGCATTACCCTCCTCTGGCAACTCCCACTGGTTAGAACCCAGGAATTTCTCTAAGCTTTCCTGTGTTAATTTAATCCTTACTACCACCCTATGGTATATGGGTCTCCTCCTTCTCCTTTTCCTTTTTCTCTACCATCTTTTCCTATAGGTAAGTAAAGTGAAGCACAGAGAGCAAGCAGTTTGCCCAAGTAATAGAGGTGGGAAGTGCTTGAGCTGGAGCTCAAACCCAGGCAGGCTGACTTTGGATCCCACATTGTACCTCTATCTGTTCAACCTCTATCCTTTTTCACTGAAGCCCCTTTCTTCCTTCTTAACTCAGCTTTCCCCCTCACCACATAGTACTTATTTTGTGAGGTGTTACTAGGTATGCTCCTAGAACAATGATTCAGTGCTCAAATAACATATGAAACCATTAGGATAAAACACATTTCTACTCCCTAGGACTTCCTGAATTTTTTAGTTTGTAACATGCTTCCTAGAGAAGGGGAGATCTTGCAGTACACCTCAGACTTCTCTGATTATGAAATCTTTCATTGGACATTATTTAGTTGTGCATCTCTAACATCTGGGGGAGCTACAGTTGTGCAGGACACACAGGGGACACCACTTTACTTAAATAGCAGCTGGACCTGAGCAGACACTAACTTCCCCTGTAGCTGGAGGCTGAGTTTTCTCCCGCACTTCGGGTCTCATGGGGAGATAGTCTTGGGAGAAGTTCTCCTAGCTGCTTCCAGACCATTAGTCTTTTAGCCACATGGCAATTTAAGCCCTCTTCCTTTGAGGCTAATGACATTCATCCATGCCACTTGCTACTACTTCTCATTGCTTTTATTTGCTTAACTCCTGACCTCTTTCCTTCTTCACTGAAGACTTTGGCAATTGCAGAGGAATTTTCTTTCTACCCCAGTTCTTCTAATTGTCATGGGCAACATCTATGACAATGAACCACCCAATAGCCAGAGCTCAGAGCTTCTTTTTCTCTGTGACTTCTCATGACCCCCATTTCCCTTCAACCACCTACATCCATGGTGATTGCCAAAAATCTTTCATCAATAAGAAGGTAAATTTGTGTCCCACAGTTACCTAAAACCTTCCTTCTTCTAGCTTACTCCCTTCTTTCCAAAGCTTCTGATTCTTCACCACATCCAGGCCACGATATTCCCAAACTTCCCTTTGCTTCATGGCCCATGCCCCCTCTTCACAATGCTTTTCTTTCTTCACTGCCCAGTCTGGTTCCCATGGTTCTGGGATCCTCAAATTCCTTACCCTGTTATCTTTTAGCTAGTCCTTTATTCTTCTGCTTGGTCATCATTTCATTGCTGTTATCAAAGATCTAGTAAATTCTACTGCTTGCTTTTATCATGCTCTCTATCCAAACTGGGTTACTCTTCCATTCCTCATTTTCCTCCACTATTTCCTTCCAGGGTTATCAGGGATTCATTTCAGAATTTGTTGTGCCTTCTATGCAATCAGTTTTAGGACCCAATGGTTATAAGAAAGTTCTTTCTGTGATCAGAGTATCACAGATTAGCATTTTCAGTCTTTCTCCCTTCTTCACTAGGCTTCATATTTTCAACATCACTTTTCTTTACACTACTCAATGGGTTGAGCCTGTTCCTTCCACCAACATCCATATTGCAGAACAATTTCTGTTCCTCTTAACACCTTTTGTTGCAAGCCAATTTAGGCCAAATTAGGTTTCTCCGGATTTAATTAAAATCCCTGCTGTTAAGAAGACATTTTGTGATGTGCAGCCAGGATAGCCAGCAGAAATCCACGTGTGTGTGTGCGGAGGCAGGGGGGTTGCTTTCATGGTTTCCACCTTCTGGGTGGTAAACCTTGGCATAGCAAAAATCATGTTGGATTCTCCCAGGTTGATAGCTGAACGCAGCAGTACCTGGATAAGTTCTTTACTCTAGGATTTTATAAAGATGATAGAAAGATTAGCTGAGCAAGACTACTCCTTTATGATGGTAAGAGAACCAGATACAGGTGGTTAGTCAGAAATAGTTATAATGGCCTTTAGTACAATGACGTTCTAATATCAACATGCAGGTCTCCCCCTGGAAGGAACTACTGGTTGCCCAGATCCAGCTGGACCAAGAAAGCGTCTCCTATCCCAGCCTGGCCCATAGTCCTTTTCCTGCCCTTTCCTTTCGTCTAATTGATCACCAGGTGCATGCTCTGTACCATCTTGTCCCACTGATTTTATTCTCAGCCCTCCCTTCTGTGGTTAATCGCTGTTCACTTTAAGCAGAGTCTTTATCAATTATTTTTATTGCCATTTTGCTTGCCTTTGATATGCTCTGTGAAATTCTGGGTGCCTGCTTTTCTTGCTAACTTTGGGGAAAGCTTTTGTGTGCTTGCTTGGTGTTGCAGCCCTCACATAACCTGAGTGCTGTGTCCTACCTGACTTCACTGTCATGTGGGGCTGAAGCAGGTGGGAGTTTATTCTCATTTGTGGGAGTAGGAGAGCTCTTTGAGCTAGGAACTTAGAACAAACCCCCAAATTGTTCAGAGATAGGAAAGACAATTGCAGAGCAATAGTGCTATAGTAGACATTGTCAGTATCCTGCCTACGTCCCTCTCCACCTACGTGCCTGCCAGTACCTGCATCTCTCTCTGTGCCTGGGGCCTTTCCCTTCTTCACCCAAGGGCAACTGTCAGGGTGAGACAAGTGTGAAGTGACCAGAAATTAACTCCACATAGGCCTCAGTCCACAACTCCTGGTTGTGACTGTATAAATACCCCAGCTCCCCTCCCCACTTCTTGAACAGAATATTTGTGATGAGCGTGTCCTGCATCATTGCCCACTGTTTCTCCTGGGCTAAAGCTCTAGTCACCCACCAGGGTAGCTGGCTTAATTGCACACTCTTTGTCAACCACCTTCTCTTCCCTGTAACATTTCCTCTGATCCCCAACTGGGATTCCCAGCACATCCCAAATAAACTTACTCACTCAGATCCTTGTCTCAGGGTCTACTTCTGAGCTGAACAAAATTAAAACAAGCATTACACATTGTCTGAGTAGTGTTAACTCAGGGACATTTCATTTAACCATTTAACACACTCTACTGCGAGCTATGCTGCCCAAGGACTTTGAATTTCATCTTTCCTCTCAATTTTTTATTGTGATAAAATAAATATAACATAAAATGTACTATCCTAATCATTTTAACTATCCTGTGCAGTGACATTATTGTGCAACCATCCCCACATCCATCTCTAGAGCTCTCTCCCTTTAATAAAACTGAAACTCTGTACCCATTAAATAATAACTCCCCATGACCCCTTGCCCCCAACCCTGGAAAACCCCATTCTTTTTTTTTTTAATCTCTTCTTTTCCTCATGCTCTAGCTTCTATAACTATGTTACTACGCGTTAACTACTCTCTGTTACTATGAGTTCAGCTTATTTTAATATCTATAAAATATTCCATATGTGAGATCATAAACATTAAAGATTTAAGTTCTCTGTAAAGTTGCCCAAGAACAAGTCTGCCAAGGAAGTGTTATATATTTCTAAGGGTCTCAGGGCCTGCTCACCTCTCTTAACTGGGTTTCATTGGCCATAAAATACACAATCATTCCAGGAATAACAACAGTGGGTTTAATTCTTAGGAGCAAAAGGGAGACAAGAAGATGATTTCTAGTAATACTGAGATTGTTAGAGGATAATAACAGTGTGAATTTTTTGAAATGTGGTTGATTAATGTATTATACAGGCAGTGTCAAAAATGTATACATATTTTAAGAAAGGCAAAAACTGTATTAAAATTGTAATGCTTGATATACACCGATAACAAAAGATAAATACAAGTCATGTTTGACTTATGCAATTATAAGAGCTACTTGAAGTGGTTATCATCAGTATTCATGTAATACATAGATAACATTTCTTAAAATGTGCATACATTTTTTGGTACCCCCAGTAGATTTAAAACAATTTATTGAGTTATTAATATATTTTGAGCAGCCTAAAAGTAAATGTGTTCAATATGTTAAGAGCAGGTGCTTAGTGGTCCAGAGGAATGTATTTGAATGCTTCCCGCTAATAGAAAAAGTCTTGAAAGGTAACATATTCATACATTCATTTACTTATGTATTTTGCCTAAAATATTATTGGGCACCTACCATGAATGACATATTGTATTAAGAACTGGAAATATAAAGATGACATTTGAGATTCCCTCCCTTCAAGGAGCTCAATGTCAAATGTGATACATCATAATTCAGCACTTCCAGTTGATAACACAAAGATATAAGAAAGAAGCAAAGACAGAAGAGGGATCTATTTGGAATGGGGATTTAAGAAGGGTTTTCTTGAGCTGTGGTGTTTAAGCTCCATCTTAAAGGATGCACGGGAGATGATAGGGCAGAGAAGGCTAAGACACTGCAGGAGGAGGTGTCAGGTGTCACCAGGAGGAAATGCTTGAAGGTGGCTCACGGTAGGATCTGGGGGTTGAATCCTAAGGTGTCCATAATGGCACCTCATGCAAGGTGAAGCTTGAGAATTGGCCAAATAAGTTTGCATGCAATACCAATGTGTTTGTATTTACGTGGTAATTGATGTGGTGTCAATGAAAAGTTTTAAGCATGGGAATGATATAGATTTTTATGAAACATCTCAAGCTGTAGTGTGCTAGTTTTTGTGTTTTCAGTTTGTTTGTAAAGATGGTTGTAGTGACAAAGAAAGTCTACCATAGGGAAGAGAAGAGCTCAGATTGCCCATGTGCTTCAAAGCATATTGCTCTAAAGAAAGGCAAAGACCGGTCTCCATCCATCCTTTACCTTGCTTCTTCCACTCTAGCAACTTTGATCTTAGATGTTTTCAAACATGCCGAGCTCATTGCACTTGCTGTTTCTTCCTGCTGGAATAGTCTACCCTTGGATTTTGTCAGGGCAAGCACTCCCCTTTTGTTCCGATCCCTCAGCAAGGCCTTCTCTCCATCAGCATTCCTTCTTCCCAGCTCTCTATCACTTTGTCCTGCTTAATTTCCTCATTCTACCAATCACATGCCTATGTTTGCTCTATCCCCCACAATGTTAGCTCCATGTGGGTGGGCAGGAGTTTTACATTTTTCATGGCTTTGTCTTTAGCACCTTTTATATTGCCTGACATGGTCCAATAGCTATTGAGTAAATAAATGAATAAACCCAAGTTCTTCTCAGGTCCAAAGACATGTAAGTGGCCAAATAGACCTGAAAATTCTGGCAGAATGTATGGCCATAATTTCATTTTTTAGAATTAACCTGGCTCTATATTGTTCTGTTCACAAAAATCACTGGTAATTTCTGCAATAAACCCATTTTTTACAAACATGTGCCCTTAGCTTGGTCTCATGGGCAGGTTACAATAAGTGTAATTAGAGCAATAAAGAAAAATGTCACTAACCACCAGGGATCCAAATTTGACTCCTAAGGGGATTCCATGGGTCTAACCCCTGTTTCACTAAATACACACTTAAATGGAGGAAGAAAAGTGCTCATAAATAATGAATGAGTGGATGTGTGTGCATTGGCCACTGTCCCCCATAAGTCAAGGCCATGGCCCCTATGATGTACATACAAGTCCTTCTGCTCCAGGTACCTAAAGGTGATGTTCACAATGTTGTTCCTAGAGAGTAGGGCTATTTGTAATGTGTCGCTCTTCTGTGGATCACTTATAGCCACAGAATTGGTTCATCTCCTGAGTACTCTCATATCTACAGTGGGTATTGGGAGATGGTTTTCCATAGAGCTCTTGCATTTCTGCACATCTTGCAAGTAGAGGCATTGACAATCTTTTGTTCTGAACCGTCTTTCTGAGCAAATTTGTATAGCAAATGGCCTTGGGAGATAAATGCGATGGCTCCTTTGGGAGCACAGTTAGGCAGGTTTGCTTGCACCTTATTATAAAAGATGAGGTTTACTAATCTTGTGGTTTCTCTTCTATAATGCAACATACTGTGAGTTCAGATGTAGCCTGGCCCCCTTCATATCTCTCTGGGGGATCTGGTACTCTTCGGACTGCTACATAAAAGGCTGATCCTTTGGCCATAACTTCTATTCTGTGAAGGGTAATATAGGAGAAGGAATGTTCTTTGCCTGCGCTGCTATAAAGGACATAATTTAAACCAATATGAGGAAAACATATCAAAGTAGATTTCAACCAAAGGGTAAGGAGATGCTCTTACCTGTAAAGAGCTGCAAGTAATGCACATGAATGGATTAGATTGTATAATAAAGATTTAAGTTATTTGGCTCAGACTCTAATTAGGCATGCTGAGTAAGGGAATGGCTTTCCTTCATGGGTCCTGTGCTCATGACATTGTATTTAAACACATCTCTGGGATCATGTATAAAGAACCCATTCTTCTTCTAGGAGAGAATTTGTTTCAGATGATATCATAGGTCTCTTAAACAAAAGCAGATTCTAGAATCTTTCGGTTATTTTCTTGCTGATGAATCCCTTCTTGAGCACAGACCCAGGGAAGTTAGAAGAGAGTTTTTCTATGTGGACATGCTTTGAGTTTTAAGCCATTTTGTATACTTCTTTCCATACTACTCTGGTGACATCTCATAAAAGTAGAACTCCAGTCTAGAAAGGAACTGGAAACAGATCCAGTAAACTTGAGACGGATGCTAAGGTACACTGTCTGCTGCACTAGTTACTCATTCATTTGCTGAACGATTTCTTAGCATCGGCTTTGAACTAGGCCTGGCACTGAGTATAGAGACTATGGGAAAAAGCAAAACATGGCTCCTTGTCCTTGAAGATTTTACATCTAGTTGGGGACACAGATAAATAAACCAATAATTGAATTAGATTTTCCATAGTGCTAAGAGAGCTGTAAACTGAGAATGTTGTAGGAACAGAGGTGGGAAGTGTGTGAAGCAGACTTAGTGATAGAGAGAGAGTTATAAACAGTTTCCCAGAAGAAACTACAGCAGGTCCTCAAATAACATCATTTTATTTAACAGTGTTTCATAATAATGTTAAGGAGGTACAATAGGGACTTAAATTTTGTTTATACCAATTAGTTTTCGGTAAAATTGGTTTTGTTTCACACCATTTTGCTGCAATTTCAAGAACCTATCAACAATGGTAAGTGAGGACTTAACTGTATATGTTAGCTGAATCTGGAGGGATAAGGAGAAACTATAAAATTGCTCAATTTTAAGTGAGATTAGGCTGTAATCTGCAGAGGAAAGATGATGTCCTAACTCACAGGACAAGGTGTGAAATAGTCTGGTGTATCCTGGAAACTAAAATATGATCTGTCCAAAACAAAGGGTGCATGTGGAAGAATGAATGGGCCAGAGAGTTAAGCAAGAACCAGATCACAAAAGGCCTCATTGGACAGAAATAAGTACCGTAGACAAGGATAGACGCAGCTAGAATTTTCTTTCACTAAGATAATTCTGGCTGCAGTAAGCAGGACAGACTGGAGGAAAGAAAGACTTAGGGACAGGAAATCAGTGAGGAACTGGCTGGAAATCAGGAGAGAGATGTTGAAGATTGAACAACTGAAATTAGGGTACACTTTGGATTATGAGCGTAAAAGTCTCCTGGATTTGTCTTGGAAACTCTTTACATACCAAGAGGACTTCCAGGGTTCTGAATCTTGGACTCTGTAGCCTTCCTAGGCCAGGACTCCATGACGTAATGAGGGATGGTCCCACATGTGGAGCATCAGGGGCATCAGGTAAACCAGGATAAGAGGGCAGCCAGAAAGGCATTATGGGTACTGGGCACTCCGTATGTCTATGAAGAGCATTTGAAGACAGTGCAACAATACTTCTGAAAGGGAAAGGGCTTAGTTGCTAGGAAACCAATGGCCGCTATTAACCACACCTACAGGGCAGCTCTAGATGAAGTACTTACTCTTTAGTAGTTTCTAATTCTTCCCTTCAACTGCCACTGCCTACATACTTAATTTTCTTTTGGGGTACAGAAACCATCTGGCCTGATAACAACGGGTTTCTAACTGATCATGCTAAGTGTTCAGAGCTGAAAATTGGCCAGATGTGAGTCTTTCTTTTCTTCACCCCTCCTCTAAAATCAGGGGGAAAATGGGCAGGATTTTTCTTTATTTCTTTGGTGTAGAGAACTGTCCAATGGTGACAGTACCTTTTAAAGTTTTCACAAGCATTTCTTTTTGCAAATGATTTTTATTGAACACTCACAACTTCAAGCAAATAACTGGACAAGGCATGAAGGTGGATAAAGAGGTAGATGTAGAAATTTCCAATAGGTCATGCTCAGGTTGGAGAGAGAAGACGTCAGGCAGGAAATGTGAGTGGTAAGTAGCAGGCTATGCAGCTGGTCCTCATGCTGTGGCCTGGCACCTGTCATAACCGCACAGTGCTCAATGCTGATTTGGAGCTGAAAGTAAATCTCAAATTGGAACTCACGATGACCTATCTCCCTTTGCACACATTATGGGGTTCCTAACAAAATGAACATATCATCAAAGCAATTCAACCACATCCCAATGGCATAAGCCTAGGGAAGAAACAGAAGTTCAGGAGGGCAGCCATGCTTGGGGAACTCAGTAGTAGGGCTCCTACTATAACTGGACTTGCATCCCAAGAGCTGTAACCAAGATTTGTTCTGAGCTGAATTGTGCTCCTCCCCAGCATATCGACTCCCCAGTTCATATGTAGAACTCCAACCCTCAGCATCTCAGTACATGACCTTATTTGGAAATAAGGTCTGTAATGAGGTCATTAGTTAAAATGACACCATTAAGGTGGGGCTCTAATTCAGTCTGACTGGTATCCATATAAGAAGAGGCCTCAGAGATGCTGGTACATAGAGAAAAAGCCATGTAAAAACACAGTAAGAAGACAGCCTTTTTCAAGCTAAGGAGAGTGACTTCACAAGACATCAATCCTTATGGCAATTTGATCTTTGACTTCTAGTCTCCAGGAGAAAATATGTATCCATTGTTTAAGCCATGTAGAGTGTGCCACTTTGTTATGGCAACTCTAGCAGTTAATATAAGACTTTTTATACAGATTCTCCAAATCAAGGGAGAAGCAAATTTAATCTTATCCTTTCCCCCTTCTAGTTGAAAATTAGTAGAAACAATTTATAGAGTGGGTCTGGTGAGACATGGGAGATAAAGGAGTCAGAGATATATGACTCAGCCGTCCCTCTCCTGGGTATCTACACAAAAAATCTGAAAACTTTAGGCTGCAAAAATATGTGTACCCCAATGTTCATCACAGGACTGTTCATGGTGGCCAAGACATGGAAACACCAAACTGGCCTTTGATAGATGACTGGATAAAGAAGTTGTGGTCCGTTTACACAATGCAATATGACTCAGCAATAAGAAAAGATGAATGTAGCAAAAGCTATTTCCCTTCCTCCCTGGAAGAAGTTAACTCTCCCCTACCCTCCAAGTAAGTACATACCAGAGGAAGACATGTAACGCAACCTCAGAAGTATGAGCAGCCACTGGGAAGTCTAGCAGTGCTGTGATTAACAAAGTTTGTACATGGGTCAGCTGAGTTCCCTCCCACTCCATTACTGCCCCTTGTTCTTGCCTTCGGCCATCCAAGACAACAGGCTCCAGAAAAGATCCACCAAAAGAAACACTTTGTTGCTGTTCTCAGAGAAGGATGCCTTTGAGGAAAAAATTTCACTAGTAAAATTTCAGAATAAAGACAAATTCCATTTACAGCTCGTCAGTAAAGAGCAAGATTACTCTGGCAACTATACAAACTACAGGAAAAAATAAGGAGAAAGAAAAATGCATACAAAATATAGACAGAGAACCCAGTCTAGAAGAGAAAATAACCCAAGGAACAGAAGGCAATTCCCTACCAGTGTTACTAGTTATTCAGCAACTTAATAAGAGTATAAATTCAATAACAACACATGCTCAAATATGAGCTAATAAAGCAATAGAACGAACATGATGACAAGGGACACTGCAGCCCTAAGGAAGAAAAACGGCTGAATAGAATACTTTCATTACAGAACTAAAAAGTAAAATTTTGAAAAGTAAGGAAGGAAACAGACATCACTGAAAATTCAATTACTGAAAATGTGAAAAGACTTGAAAATAACCCAATGAAGGCAAATTACAAAGAGCAAAGAAAGCAATCAGATAGATGCTATTAGATAGAGAGGCGGAAAAAGATAAAGCGAACATTCGTTCATATTCATTTTACAAATATGGAGCACATCTATGTGGACAGTCTGTCCTCACAATAAACAAACAAGTCAGTGTGTGAGTTGGTGATAGGCGCTAAGCAGAAACAGAAAGCAAGGGAAGAGAAGGTGGTAAGCATGGTGGTGGAGATGGTGCTATTTTATAAAGGATGTTTAGACAAGGCCTTTTGGATAGGGTGACCCTGGAGGCGAGAGACTTGAATGAAGGGAGGAAGCTAGCTTAAAGGATATTTAGAGGAAGAGAGGTCCAGGAAGAGGGCACACAAGTAGAAAGGCCAGGAGGTGAGGACATATCCGATATGTTTGGAGAGCAGCAAGGTGGGCAGTAACCTGGAATGAAGTCATCTATCAGGAGGATGCTAGGAGATGAGGCTGGAGAAGTACCAGAAGATAGCTGGTAGGCCATCATGGGGGTTTGAGCACATATTTTGCAGGTGGTTTTGAGCAGAAGAGGGACAGAATCGTTCTGTTTGATTTGATGAGTACAGTCTATTGCAGAGAGTGGAGAAGCAGGAAGACCAGTTTAGAGGCTACTGCAATGTTGAAGCAAGAAATCATGGTGACTTTGACCAGAGTAGATGAGGAGATTGGAAAGAAGTGGTCAGATTCTGAATCTATTGAAGGCAGAGATAACAGATTTTGCAGAAGGATCTGATACGGGGTATGGAAGCAAGAGAGGAGCCAAGGACAGCTCCAAGTTTCTTGGCCTGAACATCTAAAAGGATAACTTTCCCATTTATGAAACTGGGAAGACTGCAAGGAGCATGTGCAGTGGGAATCAAAATTTGGTTTTGGATGTGTGAAGTTTGCCTCTTAATTTAAGGGGAGAACAAGAAGGTGGTTGGATGTATAATTCCTAGGAGAAGTCTGACTTAAAGATATAAATGTGTAGTTATCAGTGCATGGTGTATGGTAAGTCCTTGAGGTAAAGCACATAACAACTAGAATGGAAAAGTTATTCAAGGATATAATGAAATAAGAAATCCATGACTCTGCAGACTAGGAAAACTTGCTCTGCTATTAGAAAATTTGATGCAGATCACCTAAGCAGCAAGTATGCAATACAGAGACATACCCTGGTTCAGTTGCCGAAGTTCAAGGATAAAGTGTGAGCTCTTCAGGCATCTAGGAAGAATAAGTAAGTTGTAGATGAAAGAGATGCAGGCTGACCACAGCATTCAATAGTCAAAGGTAATTGACCAATGTCTACATTTTATGGAGGAAAGAGTAATTCAAGAATATTGGATATAACCAAATGTTTTTCAAGAATGGGGCAATAGGCAGATATTCTCAAGTAACTCACATAACTCAGGAAATATTGCACCCCTGAACTCATACTGGAAAAAAAATTACATGAAGATGAAATCAAGACACTGAAGAGATGAATCAAAGTATAGAACTCAGGAATGGAGGATGTGGTAAAAATGAGCATTGAGTCAATCTATAGATAGGCCCTATACTAAATAGTGGTGGGAATTATTCTTACAAAGAGAATGCAAACACTACAAACTTTGTCAGGGTAAAAATGAGGCTCTAACTAACAAAAATCAGGAGGTGGTGGGAGAGATGGTAGGAGGAAGCGTGAGAGTGCTATTGGCTTTCTCGTGTATGGGAGTCAATCAATGCTGCCGAAAATGGAAATGTGTTGTTTAGAAACACAGAATGCCTTTAATTAGGATCTTTACAATTTTATTTCTTAACATCAGAGTATTTTTAGAAGTCTGTTGTGGTAAAGATTCATTTGAAGATGGGCAGTTTTTTCCATTTCATTGTTTTGATAAATTCAAATAAATTTAAGTACTTCTAATGAAAAATGGTGCTTATAGCATGATTTTGTTTTTGCAATAACATCTATCAATCTATCATCTGTCTATATATAAAGAGAAACATATGGAATGATATCCATCTAAAATATTGATGATTAATTTGGGGTTGGATAATTTAAGCAATATTTTATTTTTTGTGGGTTTTTCTGCATTGCTTGAATTCACAATGAGCATATATAGCTTTTAAAAATATATATAGAATACTCCTTTAAAAAATATATATAACCATGAGAGATTGCTTGCAAATGGCTGCCAGAGTGAACGAGGAAGACCAGTCCTCACACTGAGATGTTGCTGTGTGGAAGGTGAGTAGAGATTGAGCTGTTTTGACTCTGTCACTCCATAATGGCCCATTAAGAAATCCCATATTGGCTTGATGATTTGCATCAGGTAGAATCCATGTAGCACCCAGTGAGATGGCCTATTCGACCAAGAGAAAGGTCTCTGAGAAGTTAAGCAACTTGTGTAAGATCACACAGAGGACAAGCTGCGCTGAGCTGGCTACACCGTACTGAGTTCCCATTTAGAACTTTTTCAATGGAAACACACCAAATCCCAGAGTAAAAAGCCATTGCGTGCCAGCTGGAGGAATGTGCTACTGTGTCCCCATTGAGGCATTTTCAGGGTGTCTGGGAAATGTCATTGTTCCTCTCACAAACAGAACTATCGAAAGTTAAAAAAAAAAATTCAAAAGAATGGCCATTTGGCCAATGACCTCTGAATTGAGCTGATTGAATCTACGGGAGGCATTGACTGGAGACAGCCAGCCTGCAGCCTGACATAATTCCTCATCTGTTCAGGGGATCAAGGGAAAAGCCAAGTGCCTGTTATCTGGGAATTCCCCTGATTTGGAGGATTTTGAGTAGACCTTGATGTTAATTAAATTGTTTCTAGGGCCTAATGTATTATATGTAATGTTTGCTTTCTAATGACCACCAGATGTTTTTTCAATGCTAATGAGGGGTGTATAATGACTCCCAGATTCCTAGTAGGAGTTGTAGAAGTCAGCAGCATGTCAACCCAATGGATGCTCTGGGCAGACTGAGCACTCCCCGGGCCTTCCCAGCCATGGGGCAGGGGCTTTGCCACACTTGTGTTCATGTTAGGTTCATAGCAATGAGAGTGTACTTAGATGACAATGACTTCAATGTTAGCACACAGTAGATACCGAGTAGAGTGCTGAGTTGCTCACGTCGGGTAAGTATGAAAATCTCCTTTTATTACTTAAAAAATAACCATTGTTTTTTTCACTTTGTCATTAAAGTCAGATCTCTACAGAAAAATTAGGAGGTATAGATGAGAAAAAGGAAAAAAGAAAGAAGAAGATGAAAGAAACAATAAAAATAGAGTAGAAAAAAAGAAAAGAAAATAGAGCACTTTGCCGAAAGCTGGTTTGGCTAACACAAGTTTATCTATGAGTCATTTGCCAATTCATGTGTCTCTAAGTCAACATCATTTGCATCTTTTTGGATTTCACTCTTTGTCCTTCAATTTTTTTGGGGGGGGGAGGCATTTAAATATTCTTAACAAAAGCACGTTTCTAACGTAAGAAAGATTTTTACTTATTTTTATATATCTAATTAGGATTTATCAAAATTGCAATGTTTTATAAATAACAAAATACATCTGAAGGAAGGATCATTTTATCAAACTACTTGTAGATATTTAGAGAACTGTGCTTTAGCAGCATTGGTTTTAGGTGAAGTGGCCGTTACGAGGCCCATTGCTTATCCGTGACCTGTCTCCCTACTTGGTCTCTGTCTGACATGGGCTTACCCATGTCACTGTAGACTATGTATCTATAACTACACACATATATTTATATTCCATTATACATATATTAAATGTATTTACTTGCACATTTATGTAGTTATATTTAAGCAAAAGTATTTTAATTTAAAACCTACTTAATTAAAAGAAAGTTTATGTTTCTAGAAATTCTGCTATAACATTATTTTAAATACCTGAGTAATATTTGAGTCTACTGATAGGA